>JAODAL010027385.1:0-55056 GCA_025379985.1 Phyllomedusa bahiana
TGGGGTTATTCATCTGTAATTTCCCCAAAACCCCTGGGACCCCCTTTCCCAATTTCCACGGAGCTGACTCCCGCAAGGGATTTTTCCTTTCCTTCGTACAAAACCCCTTTCTAAAACCTTTTTCTCCAAACACCCCTTTCTTTTTTTACCCCCTTTAACCAACTTTGGGGAAAAAATTCCAACTTACAGGGGAAAAACTTTAAATCCCCTGGAAAAGGGCCAACCCCCCAAAACTACCATTTATTTGGGCCCCTCTGTATTCTCCCCATCAGAACCTTTCCCCCTATGTATACGGGATGTGAACCTTTCCGAAAGGGGATTATCCCTTTCCTTGCAGTTCCAAGGGGTCATCTAGAATTGACCTTTTTCTAACACAGCACACCCCTTTCATCCATACGTAGGCCAGTTTGAAAATATCCTGATCTTGATCCCCCCCAAATAACATTAAAAAATTTTTAAGGACGGGCCCCCCCCCCACTTCCTTCAACTGGGGTTTCCCTCGTACCGGGCTCATTCGGAGGATTTAAAAAAACCATCTCAAACCCATTGGGCCAAACTTTAAAGGGGAGATAACATAAAAATTTAGAAAAATTGGTACCTATGGCCACATTCAAAACCCGTGTGAACCCATGTGACCCCTATCTAAATTTTAAAAAAAAAGGAAAAACAGCAGGAATTCTCCACGTTTAAACCCGGGGGTCTCTCGGGCCCCCATTGTGATTATACAGCCCCCCCCAGGAAAATAAAGCAAATACACTCCCCCGGCCACTTTTTAGGACACCATGTGACGGGGTTTGGGCCCCCTTTTGCCTTTAAACGCCTCAAATTTTTCGTGGCATAGATTCCACAAGGTTTGCAACGATGCTCAATGGGACCAAGGGGCCCAAAGAGTGCCCAAAAAAATATTCCCCCCCAAACCTGCACCCCCCACCCCAGCTGAAAAACCCTTGATACAAGGCAGGGTGACCCCTGTTTCATGTTGTTGAGCCAAATTCTGACCCTACCATCCCAAGTCGCAGCAGAAATCTAGACCCATCCGACCAGGCAACGTTTTACCAAACTTCTACTGTCCAATTACGAAGAGCTTGGCAAATTGGAGCCTCAGTTTCCTGTTCTAGCTGAAAGGAGTGGTACCGTGTGGTCTTCTGCTGCTGTTAGCCCATCTGCCTCAAAGTTCGCCGTACTGTGCGTTCAGAGATGCTCTTCTGCCTACCTTGGTTGTAACGGGTGGCTATTTGAGTCACTGTTCCCTTTCTATCAGCTCGAACCGTTGCCATTCTCCTTTGACCTCTGGCATCAACAAGGCATTTCCGCCCACAGGACTGCCGCTCACTGGATGTTTTTTTTTTTTCGGACCATTCTCTGTAAACCCTAGGATGGTTGTGCGTGAAAATCCCAGGAGATCAGCAGTTTCTGAAATACTCAGACCAAGCCCTCTGGCACCAACAACCATGCCACGTTTCAAAGGCACTCAAATCACCTTTCTTCCCATACTGATGCTCGGTTTGAACTGCAAGAGATTGTCTTGACCATGTCTACATGCCTAAATGCACTGAGTTGCCGTCATGTGATTGGCTGATTAGAAATTAAGTGTTAACGAGCAGTTGGACAAGTGTACCTAATAAAGTGGCCGGTGAGTGTATACCTCAACAAAATCTCTTTTGGAAAGTTTTTTACAAGGTCAAGCTATTTTGGGTATAGAAGCCCAACGGAAAAAATACTTCAGGTGGGGTAACAGGATCGGGTCTTTATTAGCAAAGGCAGGAAAACCACACCAGGATAAATCACACATTCTCAGTTTATAAGATCCAACCACACAAACACACACATCAGAACTCGTAAAGATACAGTACATATTTGCCCAGTACTTCTCGGACTTTTATAAAGAGCGCTTTTACGACTCTGTGGGAACTTGGTCCTTCCGCAACAGTCTGAATCTGCCTAGCCTCTCCTCCGAGGCTAGCCTTGCCCTAGAGGCTGATATCTCGAGGTTCGCCATGCGCTTGCTCGTCTCCCCCATCACAAAACACAAGGCCCAGATGGTCTACCTGGGGAATATTATGGCCTCCTGGGAACTGGTATAACCACCCCTCTCACCACTTATCTCAATGCAGTTTATAAAGGTCACATAAATCCCTCCGACTTTTACGAGTCTCGGACCATACTCATCCCGAAACCACAGATGGACCCGACGCTGCCTCATTCATACCGCCCCATATCTCTTCTCAATCAAGATTACAAAGTTCTTACCAAAATACTCGCTGACTGGTTACAGTAAATCATTAGTCTCCTTCTTACACCCTCGCAACTAGGGTTCTTACATAACAAACATTCCACAGTAGGCATACGCTCTGCGGTTGCAGCCACAACCCAAGCCCGCGATCCCCAATGACCCACTTCCATGTTGCTGGGACTTGATGCCGAAAAAAGCTTTCGACTCTGTATCATGGAAGTTCCTCAACACTGCTCTACGTCATCGCGGTTTCGGGAACACATTCCTTGCTTTCCTACAACACAACCAAAACCACTCCTCCACTACTCTCACGGTAAATGGTCTCAACTCAGACCCGATCTCCATTCAAAGGGGTACCTGCCAGGGCTGTCCTCTCTCCCCGCTCCTCTTCAATCTCTCAATAGATCCTCTCATTCATCACCTCGAGACCGTGACTCCATTCACTGGCATTCAGTTGGGCTCTCAAGAAATCAAGCTGTCAGCATTCGCAGACAATTTCTTATTATATATCTCTAACCCAGCCGACTGTCTCCCGCACATTTTATCTGACATTCAAAAATATGGGATGCTGTCGGGTTTCAAGGTTAACGAAAACAAATCCGAAGCCCTCCTCCTGAAGGGTAGATCGGTACCATCTTGGACGGAGAATTACCCCTTCAAGTGGCGAACAGACATACCTGGGGGTCCAAATCACTAAAAAAGTGACTTCCCTTTACTCCGAAAACATAAGAATATTTGTTAGATCCCTTGAGTCTCACTTTAACACCTGGAAAAACCTCACGCCCTTCCCCCCTGGGAAGGGCCAACATAATAAAACTGATTATATCCCCTAGGCTCCTTTATATCCTCCAATCACTCCCAATCTATCTCAAACCTAAAGATGTGAAATGGATTAATGTATGCTTTCTCTGATTCATATGGAATAACCGTAGACCTCGAGTAGCTTTGAAAGTTTTATACCATCCCAGGAAAAACGGGGGCATTAACTTCCCGAACATTCAACTCTACAACTTAGCAACTCAACTGCGGGTCATAGGGGATTGGCTACTCAACACATCACTTTACACCAACATTAAAATAGATCAACAACTAGTGCCTAATGTATCTCTAGTTAGCCTCTTACACATGCCATTCCCAGACATCTCACAGCACCTCAAATCCAACCCTCTTATAATCACTACATGGAAGGTGTGGACCAAGGCAAGACAACTTCAAGGTCTAAATCCTAGGTACTCACTTTTACTTCTCTTTCTGGGGAACCCATACTTCCAGGGTGGGCGAGCGCATGGCGAATTCTCCCGTTGGCGGGGGAGTGAGAGTGTGCAGAGAATAGGCAATTTACTAGATCCGACTATGAGGAGAACCCTTCTTTTCAGCGAAGCTAAACTGAAATTTGCATCTATTGGCCCCCAACCATTCTATTATTTGCAAGCCTGCAGCTATATGCACGAAGTTATCAAACATTTATCTGACCGGGACTGGGACAACACCTATGCGACTCTGACACTTTCCACCCACAAGTCTAAGGGCCAAATTTCACGGTATTACGGCTCCCTCCACTCCCTGCTAGAATACACCACTAAGCCACAAGGACTGGCCTCATGGACAAACTATATCGACTCGGTCACCTCCGGAGACATACTAAATTCTTTAACAATGGCAGCGAAATTTATTCCTTCCATGTCATATTGGGAAATGCCGTTTCGCATCGCACACTGGGCATATGTCTCCCTATATAGGGGCTACTTAATTGGCACCTCCTCCACTCACACCTGCCCCAAATGCCTCTCTCCTCATGCTGACCTTTCACATTGCCTCTGGTCCTGCCATCACATTAGATCTTTTTGGTCTCGGGTCCGCTCTTTTGTAACCACACACTTGCTCCATTTCTGTCCCGATTCTCCTGAATGGTATGTTTTTGCCCTCCTCCCTGCCGGATCCCTCAGCCTCTCTGGGTCTAAAAAGAAACTGCTATATTGCGTATCAGCAGCAGCGAGAAAATCCATACTACACTACTGGATCCATCCGTCCCCCCCGAGACACAAGCTCTTCTTAGAAAAACTCTCTTATCTATTCCGGATGGATTGGTTAGAAACTAGTGTTGAGCGATTACGTTGACTATCGTCATCGGGTCGTTGGTAGATAACGGCAATAACCAATAAGATATTCGATGGTCGATGATAGATTATCACCGATGACCATTAAAGTCTATGGAGAGCAACAAAAACTTCATTCTTACACCCAAACAGGGCGGGAGAAGCGGGAAATTTAACATCCACAACATTTCAAATGGATACGTGCTACATCTTAGGCAACACACTTAGGTTATAAAAGCCACAGAAAAAAACTCACACACCATTCACTATCCCTGTCTTGTACCACAGCATGACCCTTAAACCTGCATCACCCACAAAATAAAAAGAGCCAGAAGGCAGTATGATTTGAACCATCATTTTACTTGAACTGGACATTGAATATCCTTGTCCTGGAACGCAGCATGAGCCCCAAACCTGCATGACCCCAGTTTTAAAAAGTGCCGGAAAAAGGAGTCTTTAAAACCACCATTTTAGTTTCACTGGACATGACTATCCCTGTCTGGAACGCAGCATGAGCCCCAAACCTGCATGCCCCCCAGATTTAAAAAGTTCCGGAAAAAGGAGTTTTTTCAACCACCATTTTAGTTTCACTGGACTTTAAACTATATCTGTCCTGTACCGCAGTAGGGACCATTAAACCTGTCTGACCCACAGATTAAAAAGTGCTGGAAATAGGAGTCTTTCAATCACCATTTTAGTTTCACTAGACATTGGACTATACCTGCCCCTGGGCCACAGCATGAGCCCAAACCTGCATGACCCCCACTTTTAAAAAAGTGCCGGAAAAAAAGAGGTCTTTCAACCACCATTTTGTTTCACTAGACATAGACTATCCCTGTCCTGGAACGCAGCATGACCCCCAAACCTGAAATGACCCCCAGATTTAAAAAGTGGGGGAAAAAGGGGAGTCTTTCACCACCATTTTAGTTGAACTGGACATTGACCATACCTGTCCTGGGCCACAGATACTCTTAAACCTGTTTGATCACAGATCACAAAGTGGCACTATGCTATTTTGTACAGTGACTGTCATTTAGTATATTTTTGGTAACGGGACATTTGTTTACAGAATTTATTTAGGGAAGTTTTATTTATAGTTTTACATTATTATCATTTTGCTTTTTTTTCAAGTGTGATAACATCAAAAATACACCCCCCCCTGCAGTTTTATAAAGGTATTTTTTACACGTGTAGATGTGTTAATTTCCCATCCACAACCCCATAAGTAATACAAATGTCCTAATCACCCCCAAAAACACTTCTTGTTGAGAAAAACATTTGCCCTCCTGGCTTCTGAGACTGATTTAACCAATCAATTCAATGGTTTTCATTTTTCCTCCAAACCCTTCTTTATGATTAGGGACAGACTCCCCTGGAGATCAAATGATGCGACCCCATAGTGACTCCAGCCCCAAAAAAATTTTAAGCTTCCATGCCCTCTGAATAACCTAATTGGTCAAGTCTTCCTGTACCTCCCTTGTACCAATTCAGAGGAATTTTTTTAAACCAGCTATTTTGTACATGCAAGTTTTTTAGTAGTTTAATTTTTAGAAAACACATTTTTAATAGGATGGAATCCCACCATGTCTTTGTTTCTCTTTTTTTTAATTGTATTAAATGGGTTGTCTCAATACAGGGATTGATAGTATGTTAAAGATCTTGCAAAAACAAGTCCTTTTGAAAATATGTGTCCTTTAAATAGTGTCCTACCTATTCCTTTTTTCTGACAGCACCAAATAAACCCTTGAGCCACTCTTGACAATTGGGAAGAACAAATGTTGTTAGAAACAACATTTTTTTATAATAGGACCTGTAGTATAGCTGCATGTCACAGCACACTGCCTCCAAAAATTCAAAGCATGACCCTTGAGCCACTTTGGACAATTGTGAAGAACAAATGTCTGATAGAAACAACATTTTTTTATAATAGGACCTGTAGTATAGCTGATGTCACAGCAAAATGCCTCCAAAAATTCAAAGCATGACCCTTGAGCCACTTTGGAAAATTTGGGTGAAGAACAAATGTTGTTAGAAACAACATTTTTTTATAATAGGACCTGTAGTATAGCTGCATGTCACAGCAAAATGCCCCAAAAATTAAAAACATGACCCTTGAGCACTTTTGACAATTTGTGAAGAACAAATGTCTGTTAGAAAAAAACTTTTTTAGAATAGGACCCATAGTGTGCTGCTTTTTCAAAGCAGCAGACCCCAAAAATTATAAAAATGACTTCTCAGCTACTGTTAAACATTGTGAGGAAGAAATCCCACCTAGAAGCCACATTTCTGTTCCAAAGGACCATGATTATTGCTGTATCTCACAGCAATATGACCCCAAAAAATTAAAATGACTTCTCAGCCACCTATTAAATTGTGAGGGAGAAATGCTACTTAAAAGCCACATTTCTTTTCCCCAAGGACCATGTTTATTGCTGTATCTCACAGCAACATACCCCAAAAAATTATAAATATGACTTCTCAGCCATATTAAAAATTGTGATGGAGAAATGCCACTTTGAAGCCACATTTTCTGTTCCAAAGGACCATAATTATAGCTGTATCTCACAGCAACATGACCTCAAAACCATTGACAATGGGGAAAACTTCTAAAGATAAAGTGGAGTAAATGAATACGGTGTTGTCATGAAACCTTTCTGTCTTTTACAGTCTCCTCACAGCAAAACCAGCAAAATGAACTGTTGGGAAAAGAGAATAAAAATTGCAGTAAAAATTATCATTTTAAAAATTTTTTTTCAGAGGACCATTTCTGATTGAAGAGGAATGTGAATTTAGATCGGCAATTTAATCGGTGACCTCGGCAATTGGGGCCACAACATCATCAGAGATCCATCCCTGATTCATCTTGATGAAAGTCAAACGATCCACATTATCTGTGGAAAGCCGGATGCGTTTGTCTGTAATGACTCCTCCAGCTGTGCTGAAGGTCCGCTCAGATATGGCGCTAGCTGCTGGGCAGGACAACCGCTCTATGGCGGGGCGGGAGCTAGGGCCATTCGTTCATTTTGGATCCCCAGAAGTCTATTGGGTCCGGAACACATACAAAAACATCGGTGTTGAGAACACAGATAGTCGTGCACCATGATCTTAAGCTGGTCTTGTGTGTTGGATGTGTGCCCTGCATTGCATGCGTTGGTAAGGTGGTAAATAAAGATTGCCAGAGGTCACCCATTAGGCTTCTGCCACCTTGCCTGCTGCTGCTGCCGCTACGGCTACTTGGCACTCTACTGCTGTTAAACGCGCTGATGTTGTTCCACCGTGACATTTGAGAGAAGTGAATCAGACGCAACAGATGCTCCAGTTGATCAATCAGCAAGGTCTCCATTTCCTGCATTTTACTCTCTATTTGGGTGGGTCGGAGGAAAGTGCAGAGTTTTGTTTTGTACCGGGGATCCAGGAGGGTGGCCACCCAGTAAATGTTGTTCATTTTGTGGCCTTAATGCGAGGATCATGTTGGAGGAAATGGAGCATCCAAGCACTCATGTGAGAGATGGAGCCTTGTTTTCCCCAAGCCTCTGGGTCGAGGGGCACTAGCAAACACATCTTCCTCATCTTCCTCCTCCACCTCAAATTCGCGCCAACCTCTTTCCAAGGCAGGGACGTCGGTAACGTGGGTTTGTCTAGGAATACCTCCCCCCTTTCCTCCCGCTTCCTCCGGCACGCTTCAACACAGCCCTGACTTGCCTGAGATGATGCACCTGAGAGTTTGATGCGCTGCCTTGCACTAGCCCTGGACCCCGAACCACTGCCTAATGAAGACCGATAAATTGGAAACTGTCGGGCCTTGTGGATTCGACGGAGAGAAAGGCTCCGTGTCCGCATCTGTGTCCGTCTCCTCCTCCATCGCTGGCGGGAGTGTCCAACGATCGTTCCAGAACTAAGATCACCACAATGCTCATGCTGACAAGGGCATCGCCGCACTGACCATTTTGGTGGCTTCTTCAAAACTGGCAAGGGATGGTGCAGAGCTCTTTCACCTGCCTCCACTCTCGGTGGCTCAACACCCCGAGGTCCGCACCGCTGCTTGTTCGGCCATGGTCATTTCATACTGCGTAATGGCATTGCGCTGCTGCCAAAATCGCTGGAGCATGTGGAGGGGGGAAATTCCAGCGTGTTGCCACTTTCAACAATGAGACGGTTGACGGGGTGAGGCCGAGCTGACGCTGCAATGCAGCGCCAGGCGGGACGAAGCAGGGTGTGAACGGCGGAAGTGCGAACTTAGACTTCGACCCTTTCCCCTCAGCAGGCGTCCAGACACGGGTAGCTCTTTAGAAATGTCTGGATGACAGGTTATGACATGTGCCAGGCAAGGGATGTGCTCCAGCCTACCGATCTTAAGGGGGCAGCAGATTTCGCCGTTATCGCACACCCCCCTTGCCTGGCACAAGGTTCTTGTCCCCCAGCCAGCGCTCGGTTTCTCGTTGCGGAGAGGCCGTCCACAAGCTCCTGACCTGTGTGTGGACAGTCTCCAAAACCCAGATTAATTTCAACACGGCCTGGTTTCTTTGGGCATGTGATGCCACCAGAGGACCTTGGAGGAAAGAGCCCTGCACCATCCTTGCGGTTTTGAAGAGCATGTGCCGAGCCTTGGAGCCACCGTCACCCCCAGAGACATCCACCCAGCTCACCCAGTGAGATGTCACAGAGATATAGCGGCCTTGGCTGTGATTACTAGTCCATGTGTCGGTGGTCAGATGGACTTTTCCCGGAAAACAGATGCAGACAACGCGCTTGAAATTTTAGATGACACGTGGCTGGCCAGGGCAGGGACGGCTTTTCTGGCAAAGAAATGCCTGCTCGGCATCTGGTATTGGGGGCAGGCTAGGGCCATGACGTGGTGGAACCCATCTGTGTCCACCAGATGGAAAGGCAACATTTCCAAGGCCAAAAGCCTGGCAATGCCGACATTCAGGCTTTTGGCTGTGGGATGGTGTGGGTTAAAGTGTTTCTTCTGCTCCCAAACCTGGAAGACAGAAGGCTGGTGCTAGACTGCCCCTGTACGGCGTGAGGTCGTCAAACTGGCGGAAGTAGAAGGGGTGATGGGTCTCTGGTGGTGCTGATGGTACTAGGGCGACGGTTGGAGGCTGAAGCGGAGGTGATCCCTGATCATGACTCTGAGAGACATGGGCAGCTGAGGAACGCTGGTGGTGGCGGAGGAGGAGAGGCGGAGACAGAGGGTGTGACAGTGGTTGGAGCCTGGCGCGGTCTGGCCTTTTTTGGCCAAGTGTTGCCTCCATTTCAAATCATGCATTCTCTGCATGTGACTAGACATGTTGGTGGTGGTTAACCACCTAAGGTTCTTGCCTCTACTTATGCGTTTACGGCATAAGCGGCATATGACATCGCTGGGTGAATCACAGGCTTGAGAGGTCCTGGACCTTTTTGACGACGATAAGCGAAGAGTGGGGTTTCCGCTGACCGTGGCTGGCGGAATCACATCAGCGGACTTCTGCGACGCCCTCCTCCCTTTTTGAGGCGGAACCCCTACTGACAATACCCTCATTTCCTCCCTCATCCCGTGATGAAGCGTTGCAAGCAAATTCTGCTGAAAAGACCACGTGGATCCGCAATGTCATAATCATAATGAACACAGTTGACTTGGTCGTCCTGACATTCTGCATCCAGGGACTGGGCTACAAGCAAGAGGGGACGGGAGGCGTTGCCGACCGCCTGGGATTTTTTGCCAATTGACCGGGTTCCTTCTCCTCCTCTGATGGAAACAGTAATGGGCGTCAGAGCAGAGAAATTTATCCTCTTTGGCCTCTTGATCTTTTAACATACCTTCTGACCCAACCGCATTTTGTCATCAAGAGGTTTTTCAGAAAATGGATTATCCACAGTGGTGGGTACAGAAGTTGACATTTGGGCTGCTTCATGTTGGACGGATGCTGATGACGACATTTGTGGCCGTGACTGGGAGGACGAGGAGGTAAGACTGCTGGATGCAGGTTGCATTAACCACTGAAGGACAGATCGGCGACACTGTTCGTTACTGAGATTCACAGGGCCCTGACCCAGCGATGGGCAGGCCTGACGGTCCGCAACTGATGATCCGTGGGATGCGTGTTGTCCCCCAGCACTGGAAGGAGCACTTCTCTGTACCTCTACCTCCCTGTCTTACCCCCTCTTTGCTCGCTTACCACCTGAATTTCGCTCCATGTTCCAGAAATATAAAAATTTGAGAAGGTATTTGGAAGAGTTTTGGAAAGTCTCTTATTAAAAGACGGCAAATCACAGCTATTCTCAAATCCCTCAAATCAAAACAAAATTGCTGGATTCAAATGTAACTGCAAAGTAGATCTATAAACAAATCTTGAGAGACCAAAAGTGAAAAAACCACCTGTCTGAAATGTATACGGATATTAAAAGGTATTTTTGGCCTATCGTTCACCTGTGGTGACTACAAAGTTGCTGGATTCAAATTTACTGCAAGTAGATCTTCAAAAAGCTTGATGACCAAAGTTTAAAAAAAAAACCCGTTTGAAATGTATGATTTAAAAGGTATTTTTGGCACCTTTCAATTCACCGTGGTGACACAAAATTGGTATCACTTAACTGCAAAGTAGCTCTTCAACAAAGCTGTACTGCGCCAAAGTGAAAAAACACGTATCTGAAATGTTTCGGATAATAAAGGTATTTATTGGCACCTTTCAATTCAATGTGGTGACTACAAAATTGCGTATTCACATTTAAGTGCAAGGTGTCTCAATGAACAAAGCTGTAGTGCGCCAAAGTGAAAAAACACGTATTGATATGTATTCGGAAAAATAAAAAGGTATTTTTTGGCACCTATCAATTCACCTGTGGTGACTACAAAATTGCTGTATTTAATTTTAAATGCAAAGTAGATCTATCGACAAAGCTGGCCTGCGCCAAAGTGAAAAAAACACGTATCTGAGATGTATTCGGATAATAAAAGGTATTTTTGGCACCTTTCAATTCACCTGTGGTGACTACAAAATTGCTGTATTCACATTTAACTGCAAAGTAGCTCTATCAACAAAGCTGTACTGCGCCAAAGTGAAAAAAACAGATCTGAAATGTATTGGATAAAAAGGTAATTTTTGACCTTTCAATTCACTGGTGACTAAAAATGCTGTTTCCATTTAAGTGCAAGTGTCTCAAAGACAAAGCTGTAATGCGCCAAGTGAAAAACAGATCTGAAAAGTATTCAGTAAATAAGGTATTTTGCACTTTCATTCACCTGTGGTGACTACAAAAATTGCTGTATTTCACATTTAAGTGCAAGGGTGCCTCAATGAACAAAGTGTGGTGCGCCAAAAAGGGAAAAAAACACGTATCTGAAATGTATTCGGATAATAAAAGGTATTTTTGGGCACCTTTTCAATTACCTGTGGTGGGCTACAAAATTGCTGTATTCCATTTAAGTGCAAGGTGCTCAATGAACAAAGCGTTTGTACGCCCAAAGTGAAAAAACACGTATCTGAAATGTATTCGGATAATTTAAAGGTATTTTTTGGGGACCCATCAATTCACCTGTGGTGACTACAAAATTGCTGTATTACATTTAACTCAAAGTAGCTCTAATCAACAAAGCTGGCCTGCGCCAAAGTGAAAAAAACACGTATCTGAAATGTATTCGGATAATAAAAGATATTTTTGGCACCTTTCAATTCACCTGTGGTGACTACAAAATTGCTGTAAATTTACATTTAACTGCAAAAATAGCTCTATCAACAAAGCTGTACTGCGCCAAAGTGGAAAAAAAAAACGTTTTCTGAATGTATTCGGATAATAAAAGGTGTTTTTTGGCACCTATCAATTCACCTGTGGTGACTACAAAATTGCTGTATTCACATTTTAAGTGCAAGGTGCCTCAATGAACAAAACTGTAGTGCGCCCAAAGTGAAAAAACACGTATCTGAAATGTATTGGATAATAAAAGGTATTTTTGGGCACCTATCAATTCCCCCTGTGGTGACTACAAAAATTCCTGTATTCACATTTAACTGCAAAGTAGCTCTATCAACAAAGCTGTACTGCGCCAAAGTGAAAAAACACGTATCTGAAATGTATTCGGATAATAAAAGGTATTTTTGGACCTTTCAATTCACCTGTGGTGACTTTTAAAATTGCTGTATTCACATTTAACTGCAAAGTAGCTCTATCAACAAAGCTTACTGCGTCAAAGTGATAAAAAAACGTATCTGGGAAAAGTATTCGGATAATAAAAGGTATTTTTTGGGACCTACAATTCACCTGTGGTGACTACAAATTGCTGTATTCAAATTTAACTGCAAAATAGATCTATCAACAAAGCTGGCCTTTCGCCAAAAAAAAAACACGTATTGAAATGTTTCGGATAATAAAAGGTATTTTGGCACCTATCAAAATGTGCTGACTACAAAATTGCTGGATTCTAATTAATTGCAAGGTGGCTATATCAACAAAGCTGGAATGGGCAAAATTGAAAAAGAACACCTATCTGAAATGTACACTGATAATAAAAGTGGAGTTTTGCAGTTACTAGAAAAGATGTGTATCCTAAAATAAGTTCAGGCTTTCCCAATATCCAGGAAATATTTCAATAGAAAACTGTTAATAATAAAGCTATTGCAGTGCAATGTCTACACTAAGTCTTGGTGAACTATATCCAGTATTCTTTAAAGAGCTTGTCTGTGTTCGCCCGGGTCCCCCCTCCCCCCGCTACCCCCGGTGACTTTACAGTGGTAGATGCTCCTTTAAAATTCTCTACCTAACTACATAAAATCTTCAAATCTCTGATCTAACTAAGTTGTAAGGATCACAGCTAACAGTAGAGATTTCTCTGTGAAGAAATAGAATAATTTCGCTGAGCTGTTTGGACACAAGCAGAGCGCACGTCCTACTGCTATGAGACGCTGACAGACACTGATCATGAACAGGAAGGTCATGTAAAACGAGGTCATGTGATTTTTCCAGCCAATCGGAACCATACACATCCCAGTCATGACGTCGCACACACATCTCACCCTGCTCTATTCTGTAAGCTGATTTTCTGGCCGCCAAAATGACAGGACGCGCCGACAATGGCGATATTTAATAGATGATGCACAGATTTTAACCTAAATTATAGCATGATCTAAAAAATTCGATCAACATAAAAACTGTGCCGATTTCAACTTTGTCGATAATAATCGCTCAACACTAGTAGAAGCTTCTTTATATAAAGGACAAAAAGCCAAACAATTCTACCAATTATGGAAGAACTTTATTCTGTTGCTCCTAGCCCATATTAGGTCAAAACTCAAACAGTGCTTTAGTCTCACCACCTGGTATTTGGCATATCAAATATCAGAAGACGATCCCAATTGGTGACCTTTCTCTCATGTGGTGTTGTCGACACAATGAATAATGCTGTATCTCTTACTCTTTCGGGGTGTGCCAGACGTCACCCCACCCCACCCCTGGGCTTTCCTTTCTCCCCCCCTCCCCTCTCTTTGTTTAATACTTCATCTTTCAGACGCTCTCAACCTCCCCCCAGATCTTGAGGTGTCCCCTCTAGACGCAACTAACTGCTTCCAGGGTGCTGCACCTACCTTGTGTTATGGGTGCCATGGCTCACCCTATCACAACATGACGGATTAAATAAGAAGCCCTGTAGGATCGCGCTGCTAGGAGACACCTACAATATCTCCCTTCCACATCTCGTTCTTAGTAAAAGGACTGAATCCCAATAATCTAAACTTCATAGTTGGTTATACTGTGCAATCCTTTTTTTGATAGCCACGTATTGTTGTTATTACTATGCTATGGATACCATGTTTATTAACTATTCTGTAGAACTGCTTTTAGTTCTGTTTTTATAACCAATTGTTATCACTTGTACTGTAACATAACCTTTGCTTCTGTAACCACAAATTGTTGAGACTTTAATACTCGCCACCATTATACGGGGGAGGGGGGGATTACTTGTTGTACGGTTTATAACCTTTCTTGGTTTGTACTTATATTCTTGCATTTTAAAAATTCTCCAATAAAAACATGTTGGAAAAAAAAAATAACAGCCACTCCTATTTGTCACTGGTCTGCTGGGGGAGACTGGGCATGATTGTGGTGCTTGAGGGCGTTTAGAGGCGTGGCTTGATATAGTATTATATATGAGCATAGTTAGAGGTGTGGCTTAATGTGATGTCATATATGAGCGTGGTTAGAAGCATGGCTTGATGTGGTATCATATATGAGCATGGTTAGAGGCATGCCTTGATGTGGTATCATCTATGAGCGTGGATACAGGCGTGGCTTGATAATAGCCACAGTTTATGAGCGTGGTTAGAGGCATGGATTTATGTGATGTCATGTGCTTGGGCAGGGCCAGTATACTGGTTTGCTCAAGGGCCCATAATGTTTTTAAGACGACCGTGATTGCAGGTCAAGGTTCTGGATGGTCAATGCTGCCACCAAAACGTACCTGTTATTGCAAAGTCATCCCCTACTGGCTCCATAGACTCCTTTAATTTGCATTCATATTTCACCATGAACAAGCTGTATTGTCGAAAAAACTATAGAAAGCCCCAGACACATTAATATTAAGAGGCATAATGATTTCCAAACAGACGATTTATTTATAACATGGGGTCTGTCCTGTCTTTTTAACTGTTTGCATCTCCTCTAATGTGATGCAGTCGCCTACCTCTGGGGAAGCTGCAGGCTGGTATTTTTAGGGTAGTAAGGGAACAGTATCCATGGACCTTCCCTTTCTGATAGCATCAGGCTGCAGATGTCAGTTTTATTTTGGCTGGTTACGTAAAATTAGGGGCACCCCACATCATTTTCTTCTTCCTAAAATTATTTACTTATTGAGACATAGACATCCAATGTAATGATTACAGTAGTTGCCCATTTTTTTATTCTCAATAATTTTATAACCAGCCAAATTAAAACCTTGACTGATACTATCAGGATAGAAAGACACACAAACAAAGATGCAAGACTGGCACCAGGGGATTATGTGTCCAACTCCATTTCCCTTAGATTACTCCAACGGAAGGAAGATCCATACAGCTCCTTATATGCTTGGCGGTGCTCAGCCAAAAGGTACAAGCTGTAAGTTACGGCAGAAGATAGAAGTAATAGCGGCACTCACCAGTTGCATAAAAACATCTTTAATTCAAAACGAGCAGCATAAGATCACGGATGGGTGGCTAAAAGAACGCCGACGACCATATCTCGATATGCAGCGCTTTGTCAAGGCTTGCACGGAAGTGACGACAGCGTGTCTTATAACCACCTCCTTGCCGGATACAACCGGCTACAAAGTAACAATTACACAGTGCATAGAAGCATTCAGATACAATGTACATATAAATATCACAGGAACGAGGATAGATCATTTATATCATTTAATCCTAGAACCCCAAGTGCCTCCGTGCGCAGAATCCACTTCGCCTCACATTGCAAGAGTTTGGTATGTTTATTAACGCCACCTCCTGCATGTACGATTCTCTGTATGCCTGCAAATGAAACCATAGAGGGGTCATTATTATGAGCCTCATTCATATGTGCTAAGAATCTAGGAGCTCCTTTTTGTGTTCTGAGTGAATAGAGGTGCTCTCTAATTCTCACAAACAGGGGACGGATTGTTTTTCCAATATAAAAATAACCGCAAGGACACCAGATTACGTATACAACAAATTTTGTGCGACATGTTATTAGATCCCTAACCTCATGTGTGACACCTCCCATCCTGACCACCTTGCCTGTCACCATCTTTTCACAGAATGAACAACTACCACACTTGTAATTACCTTGTGGACTAAATCCTGCTAGCCAATTCTTTTCGTTATTGTTTCTCATTCTACCATGTACTAGTTCGTCCCTCAAATTATGGCATCTACGAAATGCTACAATAGGTGGTTCTCTAGTTTTTAAATGTAAATCCACATCACTTGTCAAAATGTACCAGTTCTTTCTTATGACACTCCTTATCACATCAGCCATATTGCTGTATTCAAACGAAAAAACAGATCTTTCATTTCTCCATCTGTCCCTTCTCCTGAACACCATCTCGTGTCTGTCCTGATTTATTACTCTGGTGAATGCATTAGATATAAGATCATCACTTTAACCTCTCTCTCTCAATCCTCCTGGTAATTCCATGGCTTGTTCTAAAAAATCATGGTATTCACTGTTGTTTCGTCTCAATCTTAGGAACTGCCCATATGGTAATGAACGTTTAACATGCTCCGGGTGAAAACTATTGAAATGTAATAAGGCATTTACTGCCGTCGGTTTACGGTGTCCCTTAGTAACTAGGCTCTCATTTTCAATTGTTATCGCAATGTCTAGGAAGACCACTGACTTATCTCCAAATTGGGAGGTAAACTCCATATTGACATCATTATTGTTGATATACACGAGGAACTCATTAAACTGTGACTCTGATCCAGACCATATTATGAGAATATCGTCGATAAATCTCGTCCAGTACGCTATGTATTTGATGAAAGGATTCTTGATGTTATAAACATAGTTCTCCTCCCAGAACGCCAAAAACAAATTAGCGAAGGTGGGCGCAACTGGCGTGCCCATCGCAGTCCCAGTTTTCTGCGCATACCACACCTCCTCAAATTGGAAAGCATTATGACTCAATACAAAATTCAAAGATTCACAAATGAACGAAATCTGCTCTAAATTCCTATTGGTCCTACCAAGAAATGACCTGATGGCTTTAATACATGGATATTGGCCTCATCCCATCCTAAAAATACCAGCCCGCAGCTGCCCCAGAAGTGGACCATCACATTCGAGGGTCCACTTCTGATGGTAACCCGGCTCTCTCCAGTACCCCTGCTCTGTTGGGTACTGGAGTCATAGTAACACAGGGTTAATGTCAGCCTTTGAGAGACAAAAACACTTCTTAAAATGTCATAAAACAAACAATGCATATTTACATGTTTCAGACCTTGATCTAATCCTCCTCTGGATATTAACTCTCAACACTAGATATCCATGAATTACCACACAGATTTACTTTATGTATATTAGTTGTGATTAAAACCACTCAGTGACAACCTGTTAGGATGGCTGGTTAGTGGATCACCGGAAGCCCCTGGTTATCACCAGAGCCTGACGCAAGGCAGGTTGGACTTTACGTAGCAGAAGACCCTCACGTTGCTACCCCTGCCACAACTTGCTTTCAGTGGCAAGGTATGGCAGGCTCATGGTAGGGGACAGGCAAAAGGTCAAGGCAGGCGGGAGGCAAGCCATGGTTTAGAGATGAAGGTAGAAGGTCAGGTACACATAGAGGCAGACAGAGAAGATAGCTTTCTCTAAGGCAATAATGGCACGTAGATCCGGCAACCACAGGGTGACTGCACTAAATTTGGTCAGCGCCCAGCAGGAGGAAAGTGTGGAGCGAGGAGTGGTGAGCATTGATATGGAGACCCGGTATTGTGAGTTCAACCATGACTCGATGTGCGAATTGTGGCGACACTTGTGGTTAGTTTAGGTATTTTGGTGAGCACTATGTATTCTACAATTTATTTTATTTTTTTTATATATAAATAAAATATAAATAAAAGCTAAGTTTTATCCTTTCCTAGGATTTATACCACCTTTGTGGTTTGGTTGTTTGTATAGTTTTGGTATATCCGGGTCTGTTTATCTTGGTAGGTTTGCTCCTCCTACTTTATCTCTAGTGGAGTTTTTGTGGTTTTCCTTAAAAAAAAACTGCAGTGTCAGCTTCAGGGAATGGAGAAATGACCTCTTGGGAGAAGCGGTTGAGGATCAACGGTTTGAGAAGAGAGTCGTGGAAGGTGTTTGGGACCGTAGGAGGAAAATGAAGTTTGTAAACTACTGGGTTGATCTGCTGCACCTTAAAAGGATCAAGGAAATGTGAACCCAGCTTATAACTAGGAATTTTCAGCCATACTATATAGTTTGAGGACCGGGAACTGACGGAGATAGGCAGAGCCTAACTCTGCCTGTCCACTTTGGAGGGAATGGCAGGGCTTCTACGAACCTTGCTGGATCAATGGTCCTGGCTGCAATGCGGCCTGGCGCGCCGTCTGGCCTTTCTTTAGCTGTATGTGCGTCCGGTGGACGCTACCATTACAGGCCTGCGGGCTTCTGTGATGCATGAGAGCAAGCGACCTCCAGCTCCACGAAGACAGTTTCGTGACCGGGCTCCAGGTCCGACATAGCGGGGCGGCCGAGTCGTTCCTCACAGCGCTGAGGATCGCGCGCGTCTGGCCACCGTGTGCTGAGTCTGCGGCAGCGTCGCAATTGAAGTGATGTCATCGCGACGCTGCCTCTTCTCGGACACACAGCCCGTTTCATAAGGCTGTGAGGCTCGGCTACGAGAGCTGCCGGTAGGAGCGTCCCGGTGCTGGCGATTGTGATGACGTCGCCAGGTCCCGCAGAAGAGGAGCGCTCCATGCGTGCCGTGGAAACAGGTAAGCGAGTAATAAATGTTGTTATTTTTTAACGGCCTACAGTGTCCCTATATGTCCTGCCTGTGCCTCCTAATGTGGCCTGCCTGTGCCCCCTACTATGCCTGCCTGTTGTGCACCTATATGCTGCCAGTGTGCCTCATTTGTGCCTGCAGGACGTGCCCCCCTATAGTCCATGCCAGTGTGACCCTATATGCCCTGCCAGTGTGCCTCTATATGCCTGCCAGTGCATCGTCCCCCTATTATTCCTGCCAGTGTGCCTCCTATATGCCTGCCTGTGTGCCTCCTATATGCCTGCCTGTGTGCCCCCTATATGCTTGCCACTGTGCCCCCTATATGCCTGCCAGTGTGCCCCCTATATGCCTGCCAGTGTGCCTCCTGTGTTCCTGACAAGTGCTGCCTCATATATGCCTGCCTGTGTGCTCATATATGGTCTGCCGTGTGCCCCTATATGGCTTGCCACTGTGCCACCTTATATGCATGCAGTGTGTCCCCCTATATTGCCTGCAGTGTGCCTCCTATATGCACTGCTGTGTTGGCTCCCTATATGCCCTGCCTGTGTGCCCCCTATTGCCTGCCTTACAGTGCCCCCTATATGCCTGCGTCAGTGCCCCCGACTAGATGCCTGCTGTGCTGCCCCTTTATGCCTGCCTGTGTGCCCAGCCTATATGCCTGCTTCAGTTGCCCCTCTATGCCTGCCTGCTGTGCCCCATTGTGTGCTGCCAGCTGTGCCCCCTATATGCCTGTCAGTGTGCCCCCTATATGCCTGTCAGTGTGCCCGCTATATGCCTGCCTGTGTGCCTCCTATATGCCTGCCTGTTTGCCCCCTATATGCCTGCCTGTGTGCCCCCTATATGCCTGCCTGTGTGCCCCTATAAGCTGCCTCAGTGCACCCTATATGCCTGCTCAGTGCCCCCTTTATGCCTGCCTGTGTGCCCCCTATATGCCTGCCTGTGTGCCCCTTATATGCCTGCCTCAGTGCCCCCTATATGCCTGCCTCGTGACCCATATCTGACTGCTGTGTGCCCCATGTATGCCTGCCTCAGTGTCCGCCCTATATGCTGCCTCAGTGCCTATATGCCTGCCTCAGTGCCCCTATATGCCTGCCTCAGTGACCACTATATGCCTGCCTCAGTGCCCCCTATATGCCTGCCTCAGTGCCCCTATATGCCTGCCTCAGTGCCCCCTATATGTCTGCCTCAGGTCTCTATATTGCCTGCCTCAGTTGCCCCTATATGCCTGCCTCCAGTGCTCTATTATACCTGCCTGAATGCCTATATGCCTGCTGAATGCCCTATTTACCTGCTGTGTGCCGCACTATTATCTATTACCTGCCTGAGCGGACCCTAGTATTTTTATATCTGCTTGTCTAATTATACTCTGACTGATTGAGGAGACTTATTTATTATTTAATACCTGCCTAACTGATGGTTGTACGCTATATATACCTGCCTATTTGAGGGGACCTATATACCTGTCTAACTGCAGGTGGACCTATATAGCTTCCTAATCTTGAGGGGACGTATAATACCCTGTCTAACTCGAGGGGACTAGTATTACCTATAAGTAAGGAGTTGCTGGAAATGTTAGGATTTCTAAGATATTTGTGTACAGTTGAAATCCTCCGGGACGTGTATTTGGCCGGTCGAGATAACTCGCAGCATGAAGTTGTGACCCGAATGGAGAAGAAAAGGAATAGTGATACGACTCGGCTGATCTGAAAGACGTCTCCTGTGAGACTAAAATGTGACTGCCAGTTGTAAATCAACTTATATTTATGCAGTATCCTCACATACAATAGTATCTTCCATCTACTATGGTGACTGTATGGCGTGGTATATGTAATCAGAGCCTGAGTACAGCTGATGTCACATGTGGGGGTTGCGTTCGGTCAGGTGTCTGGCAGGATTATTTGAGCCTTTGTGTTAGTAATAGTTTTGGGGTCTTGGTTTTGTAAGAGTTGTTTAGTAACAATCATTTCGCTCTGCGATAGATTTGCTCCATGTATAGGTGGATTATTTGGTGATGTTATTTAGGGATATTACACTGTCTTATCGTAGTGGTGAGCGGTTTTTGAAAAAGCTGATTTGTCAGGGCTGATTTTCATTGTACAGACGACTGTGAGGTGCATGGACGAGGATCTATGGGAATTGTAGCAAGAAAAATTAGTGACAGGTACAGAGTTTTTTTCTATGTAACAAATACATCCGCAGTTCACAATGGTGGCGTGAAAAAATTCAGTTAGTGAACCCAAAGCCCTTACTGAGCACAAAGTAACACAGAGGCAGGGTCCGCCAAAACAGAAATTTCAGGGCCCATACAAGCGATGACCTTCCCCACCACCCTTCCCCCGGGTTAACCCCGCCCCAGCAACCCGATCGCCCGACCCCAGAACACCCAATCGCCCGCCTCTCAGGAAAAAAAACGGACCTTGGTACAGAGGGAGGTGTCGGCCTCAAGGAAGAAGGCTTTCTCTGGGTCAGGACAAGGCAGGATATGTGCAGAGGCAAACGTGGTCACCACAGTAGAGAAGTGCAGAATAAACTGTGGGTTAGTAGGTTGGCAAATCCCAGGAAGCTCTGTATGGCCCGAAGGGTGACTGATCGAGGCCATTGCAGGACACCCGACAGTTTGGCAGGATCCATCTGAGTCCCCTCGCTCTGAGACAATCGTAACAAGGATGATGGCAGGGAGGGGCATTCAAAGATGCATTTCTCCTACTTGGCATAGATCTAATTTCTTCGTAGGCACCTTAGAAGCTGGCGTATGTGAGACTGATGAGATTCAAGATTAGTCGAGAAGACCAAGATAACATCCAGATACACGACAACACAAGAATATAAGATGTCCCTGAAGATCTCGTTAACGAATTCTTAAAAGACAGCAGGAACATTGCATAAGCTGAAGGGCATCACCTGATAATCGAAGTGCCCATCCCATGTATTGAATGCGGTTGTAACGGTGCGGCGCCGATGGACGTTACGCGATTAGCGACGACCGCGAGGACATCCGGGTGTGGATCCTCTGTGATCACCGCAGGAGATTTTGGTCGGTAGCTGGAGGACCACTCCAGGGTGCTAGTGGAGTCTAGTAGGGGATACATGGTACTTCGCAGAGCAGCCGTCGTAAAGCAGAGTAGATGGACTTGGCTACGGGACCCAGGTCATACCCCTGACGTGGCTACACTGCGGTGACAGCCGGGGTGCAAGCAGGAAATCCAGGCGGTGAATACAGGAACACAGGAACATTACAGCAGGATACAGGAGAGGGTTAGGACGTGTACACATAGCACCACAGGATACAGCAGGAACTGGATGGCGTAAAAACATTCAGGTACAGCGCAGGGAACACGGCAGGAAAACAGGAGAGCACATACAGGAACACGGCCGGATAAGGTGACACAGACACGTTACGGACAGCCAGTGAGCTCAGATCACAAGACACTGGCGACCAGCATCTCAGGAGGGTGTAAAGGCTCGCCACAGCAGAAACCTGAGTGAGCTGCCTGGCCAGGAGCTCGCAAGATGGAAGCAGCTGGACACTAGCAACAGACTGCAATGAACTGAACGCCCAGTAGTAGAGACAAGAACATTCCTCTTATAGCAGAGGTCAGGGGTGATGAAGAGGAAGGTGCACAGAACAGGAAACTATAATAGGCAGGAAGCTGCAGCGCGCACGCCTTAGGAGGCACAGTGCACAGACAGGACCCAGGAAGCAACAAGACTGGACAGGGAAAGGGGACGGGCTGAATTAATGATTCGATCCAGGTCTACTCTGAAAAGGGGTTCTTAAGGTTGAGTAATTCGTTTATTGGTTAGGCTGTTTTTCGTGTTTGCACTCGTTTGCTTATAGATTTCACTTGAGATTGCGACCGTTCTCACGGTAGTGAGTTCGTTTCATAGCAGACACACCAGGCTGCTGGGACCCTTGCACAGGGAGCCCCAGCTAGGGAGACGTCTGGGCAGCGCCGGACTAGGCGACGGTCCAAAGGCAGGGATCCGCGGGCTCTGAACCGTGACAGTCCCCCCCTCAAGTCCCCTCCTCCCCTCAAAATCACAGTGAATGGCATTCGCAATAGGCCAGGGACCCGCAACTTTCTACGGGTGCAACCCCAAAACCAAGTACAGGCTGTATATAGCAGTTATAGGGAAAAGCCTGAATCCGGCGGTGCATGGGAGGAAGTACAGCGGTCTCGGGGGCACTAGGCTAAATGGGAGGGGAAGACCCAGGCGGGCAGTAAGGCCACAGGTGGATCAGGATAGGCTCCAGGTCGGGACGTAAGCCACGAGAGGACTCAGAAGGGCTCAAGGGGCGTGGGACCTGTAGTCCACGGGGACTCAGAAGGTGCTCAGTGGCTGGATGTGGGACCGTAAAGCACGGGGAGACTCAGAAAGGTCGCAGGGCGGGGAACGTAAGCCCGGGGACTCAGAGAGGCTCGGGCTATGGGACCGTTAAGCCACGGGGACTCAGAAGGTCAGGGCGGGGAGTAAGCCACGGGGACTCAGAAGGCTCAGGGCATGGGACCCGTAGTAGCCACGGGGACTCAGAAGGCTCAGGCGGACCATGAGCTAGGACAAAACGTAAGCTCTGGGCATGGACCATAGAGCTAGGGCCAAACATAAGCTCTGGGTCTGGACCATGAGCTTAGGCCAACGTAAGCTCGGGTGGACCTGAGCTAGGTCCAAAACGTTAAACTCTTGGGCCTGGACCATGAGCTAGGCAAACGTAGAAAACTCTGGGATGGACCATGAGCCTAGGCCAAACTGTAAACTCGGGCTGGACCATGAGCTAGGCTAAACGCATTGCTTTGGGCTGGACCATGTGCTTGGGCACCAAACGCATGCTCTGGGCTGGACCATGAGCTAGGCCAAACGCAAGAGCTCTGTGGCTGGGACCATGAGCTAGGGCGCAAACGTAAGTTTGGGTCTGGGGACTCATGAGCTAGGCAAATAACGTATAGCTTCTGGGCCTGGTACCCATGAGCTAGGTCCAAACGTAAGCTCTGGGCTGAACATGAGCTAGGCCAAACGTAAGCTCTGGGCTGGACCATGAGCTAGGCCAACAACGTAAAGCTATGGGCTGACCATGTGCTAGGCCACGAGTGCAAGACACTCTAGACTAAGGGCAGGTGTCCACCCCGGCGGGAAAAAATCCATGGTCAGTTCATACTGTAACGGTTGCGCGCGATGACGTAATACGCCGAAGCGTCCGGAACGCAGACCTTTCGTGGTGTGGATCCTCTGTGATCACCGCACGTCGAGGTTGTAGCTGTGAGGTCCTGACGCCAGGGAGTGGAGTCTAAGGGGCCCCTGAGTCTTCGCCAGAGCCCGCCGCAAAGCGGGATGAATTGGCTGCCGGCTGACCCACCAGGTCACTACCCCTGACGTGGCTACTGTTCGTGTTGGAAGCCGGGGGTGCAAGGACAGGATATTACCAGGGGTGGGAATACAGGAAACAGTGACATGTAAAGCAGTGATTTACAGGAGGGTTAAAACGTTACTACATAGCACCACAGGATACTGGACGGACTGCGTACGGGTAACACATCAGGTTCAGACCAGGGAACACGGACAGGAACAGGGGGAGCACTTTCAGTAATCTACGGTTCCGGATTACAGCGAGACACAGGACACGAACGGGATACGGCCAGGAGCTAGATCACAATGGGGACACTGGACAGCATTCTCAGGGGTTAAAGGCTCCAAGATAGCAGACCTGAGATGCTGGCAGGAGCTCAAGATGGGGAAGCAGTGGACACCGAGAACTGACTGCAATGAACTGAACCACGAGTAGAGACAAAGAACTTCACTCTTTATAGCATAGGCTCAGGGGTGAAGAGGAGGTGCACAGAACAGGAAACTATAAATAGGCAGGAAGCTGCCGCGCGCAGGCCTTAGGAGGCACAGTGCACAGGACAGGACCAGGTAAGCACACAAGGACTCTGGACAGGACAGGACAGGCGGTAGTAAATAGCCAGAACACAGGCTGCTGGGACCCCTGCACAGGAGAGCCCCAGCAGAGACATTGGCAGAACGGACAGGGGCCGACTTGTCCAAGGCATGGGGACCGCGGCATGAACCGTGACAGCGGTCCTCCATCCATCACCTTAACAAATTCAGATGAGATTATAGGCTCATTAAGATCTTGGCTCCCAGAGCTGGTCAAAGAGCTCTGAGACCAGTGGTACGGATACCAGTTCTTTGGCGTCATTTTGTCGAGACCCTGATAGTCTATGTAGGGATGGAGTGAATCGTCTTTATTTCTCCACAAAGAAAAACCCAGTGTCAGGACAGGAGGTTGGTTCTCAGGACCTCCGCAAGTGGTGGTATAAGCCACATCAGGAAGCGGCGTCTAAGTAGGTCCCGGTATTCACCAGAGCCCACTAAAAGGCAAGCTTGACCCTGAGCAACGCCTATCCTTTGCTGTTGTAGTCAATACACCCATTCCCCCAGAACCTTTCAAATAAAGACATGACACCTGTATTGGATACATTGGCCACAGTAGCCATTTTATTAACATACAAATAAATAACAAATAAATAACAAATGACTAACACGCAAATGAGTATCAATCCCAAACCCCCTATTCGCTCCAACATAATACACCCCAACAACCTTCCAACACCTTTCAAAACAACCCTAAAAGAACCAACTTGGGGCTGAGGTCCTTGTAGCCAAACGATGATCCAACCACCCGGGTCTCGCGAGAAAAACCTCCTCTTTCTCTCCGCAGTTTTGCCCCCAGCCATCATCCACCTCAGGCGGCTCCCCTTTCCGTTACCTGCTCCCAAGGACGCCGCCCTGTGGAGCTCGCCATCCTTCTGCCAGAACCGGTCCATCCAAGAAACTGGGAGCTAAGCCGAGCCTGACTCCCCCGCTAATTTCCACCGACTCCAAGGACCCCAACCCACCAGCCGCTGTGACAATCAGCCCCTACGCCCATAATGAGCGCCACCCAATAACCTCACCCAACAAATTCCGGCCACAAACCAAAAACACCCTCCCACCCCAACACCACCCCTTGTTTTAAGGGCGGGAGGGTGGGACTGTTCACCGCTGCAGCCACACGTCTGAGCCCACACCGCTCGGGGCCCGGCTTTATATGCCGGCCCCTCCCCCGAGCGACAAGCGCCCAACTCCACCCCGTCACCCCATGCTCCAGACGGCGCGCTGGGTCATGTGGGGCCTCCCATTATGGGCTGCGCCCCCATGTCCAGTCCCGTCCTGGACTTGCTGCAGCGGGAGACTACCCGGTTGCTACCCCTGACATGACTTGCTTGTGGTGTTGGTGGGGGTGCAACATGGTACAGAATCAGCAGGCAGATGCATGGTCAGAAACAGATAGAAGGGTCTGGTACCCGGAACTACAATATAACACAACTCTCACTATACTCCTCACAAACACCAACAAAGTGGCAGGGAAGAGAGATATCATCAAGATATTCATACACTCTCGGCGTGCTCTCCTGCACTCCACAAAGCAGCTTGCAGCATGGGAAACACCCAAATCCGGTTCTTGTAAACGAGCAAACTTTATTTAAATTAGCAAATATAGCAGCGGTACATAAAGGATTAAAAATAGCTGACACCAGCCAACGCGTTTGGGGCTACCATAGCCCTTGTTCACAGCAAGTTTTAAGACTGGAAACATCTAAGTTTAAAAACAACAGTCAGCCAATCATAGTGTATCTTCACTTCAACGTCATATCCTAGTGGAAGACAGGATTCTTGGCGACACTGAATACATTTACATTTACTTTCAATATAATAATAATAAATCTGTTCTCTAATTTAAGCCCAAAGGGGCCCTAGTACTCAAATTAAGTATCCAGTATGCCTCTTGCTGTCTAATTTTCTTAGTCCAATTGCCTCCCCCGTAAGGCTTCTCAATCTGTTCTATAGCATAAAAACTAAAGCCTGTTAAATCACTTCCATGGCATTCAATAAAGTATCTCGCAGCACCCGACATTTGTCTCGCCTGATGTTTTATTCTACTAAGGTGTTCACTTATCCTCACTTTCAATTTGGGTATGGTGCTGCCCACATATTTTTTATTGCATATAGTGCACTCTATAATGTAAACAACGTGATGGCTATCACAGTTCAAAAAATGCTTTATTGCAAAATTTTTCATACCATATGCATCTGCAAAATCTGTCATTTTTTTCCCCCATTTTGCATAAATTACAGCGTGCACCACCACATGCGAAAAAAACCTTTTAATGACAACCATGTAGTGCGCTTTTTTTGGGGTATCAATGCACTAGGTGAAACTACATTACCTATGGTTTTTCCCCTTTTGGGTACACATATAACTCCTGTCAATCATTTCTGATAAAATCGCATCCTGACGCAAAATATTCAGATTTTTAAAAAAATATGGATTTTACTTCCTTGAAATTACTACTATAGTCTGTGGAAAATACCAATTTTTGCCCTATAGTTTTTTCATTGTGATTGTTTTCAAGTAATTGTAATTGGGTCTTAGTTTTAATTTAGTTTTTTGCTTCCATCAGATTACGTTTAGTATATCCCCTTTGTTGTAACTTTTTATCAACTCTTTTTTCTGTTTCCTTATAATCTTTCTCCAGGGTGCATGTTCTCTTAGCCCTTACATATTCCCCATAAGTTATGGCTGCAATTGTTCTTGGGGAATGACAACTATTGGCTTTAAGGATTGAATTACCCGCTCCCATTATTCTATATTGTGTAGTGATGACTTGTCCAGTCTCGGTGTCACCCTTCAGAAAGATATCCAAAAAGGGTATACCTCTCTTGTCCCAAGTACCTGTAAAATGGAGATTAAACGGATTTGAGTTAATATGATCAAAAAAGGACTGTATGAGCGCTACATCGTGGCCCCAAATGATCAAGAAGTCATCGATGTAGTGCCCATACTAGAGGATACAGTCCAAATATGAATTGTTAAAATTGTACATGACGTGGTGCTCCCACCACACCATCATAAGATTGGCTAGAGATGGTGATGAGGTGGCTCCCATCGGGGCCCCTACTAACTGTAAATAGAAATCATTTTGGAATTTAAAGTAGTTATTTTTCAACAGATATTCAATTGTCTACAAAATGAATTCTTGCAACCCTTCTGCATATGTACTGAAATTTTTTTACAAAGAATGATACTGCCACCACTACCAAGTAATGAGGTATGCTGGAATACAGACTCACGACGTCGCAACTAACCCATGTATAATCTTTTTCCCATTTCCTGTTCCTCATTGCCTGTAATACTGCTTTTATATCTTTTATGTACCCAGGTATACTTGCAGCCCAGAGTGCAAAGAATACAATTAATCGGACGAGGATAGAGAGATGCTAAACGAGGAAATCAAGGAAGAGGATATAGAGGAAGTCATTAGAAACATCCCGACTGCTAAGGCACCAGATCCTGATGGTCTTTCAGGCGACTTTTACAGAGTACTGCAAAAAGCGCTCACCCCTCTATTAGTCAAGGTGTACAACGAAATAATATAGAATAATGTAATACTTCCATAAGGTGACACAGCTTATATAAAAGTCCTGTATAAAAAATGTAGATATCCCATAAAGGCAAAGTCATAACTCCCTATCTCGCTAATTAGCCAAGACATCAAAATTATCTCAAAAGTCATAGCAAATAGATTATCGATCCCAATGCCGAACCTGATAGGAATGCACCAAATTGGATTTTTAAAGGGGAGATCCGTGGTTAAAAACATCAGGACAGTCCTAGTAGTCCAAGATGTGATAGAAAGAAGTGGCCAGGAGGGGTCCTCACCGGCCTTACTAAGTGTCGACGCGGAGAAAGCCTTTGACAATGTGAATTGGAACTGGCTTAGTGTTAGACAAAATGGGCTTTACAGGGCATTAGGAATTACCTCACTGCATTGTACAATTTTCCACAAGCTAGGGTTCATACCCCAGGTTTTATTTCTTCCCCCCTCTGTCTCCAAACGGGAACAAGACAGGACTGCCCGCTGTCCCCTATGCTCTTCAATATCGCCCTCGAGCCACTGATGGTACACTTATTAAATTCAGAGACCTTTCAAGGTAAAGCAGTGGGCTCTAAAGAAATCAAGCTTGTCTGTTTCGCAGATGATAGACTTCTTTTTCTGAATGATCCAATTGGTCAGCTGAAGGAAATGTTGGAAATACTGGTTCAATTTGGGCAATTCTCGGGGTTTAGAATTAATAAAGACAAATGCCAACTATTGCCGCTGGGATCGCATAATATGATCCCTAGCCGTTCTGTGGAGGTGGAGGTGGTATGCTCTCACCTGATGTATCTAGAAATCAAGATTTGGCTCAAAAGAAGCAATATTGTACCAGGTGAGTTACTCACCTCTATTCACAAAAATACTTGTGGAATTAGAAAGATGGATGTATCTTCCCCTGTCTATAATGGGCGGAGCTTAGTTAATCAAATGATTAGTTTTGCAAGACTGCTCTACCCTTTACAAAATATACCACTACTACTCAAGAATACTGACATAAATATGGTGTGAAAGGCCTTTTCAAAATTTATTTGGAAAGGAAAACGCTTGCGCATAAGTTATGAGAAAATAACGCTGGGAAGACTGCAGGGGGGTGCGCAATTACCCAACATCAAGTTGTACAATTTGGCCTCTATGTGGAGACATTTAAGAGATTGGATGGAGGGTACGAGTTTGTTTTCCAATACTGAGCTGGAATCTCAATTGAAATCCTCCTTTAGCCTGGTATCGCTACTGCATCTGCCGATGAAACTACATTCTATGGAGGTCAAATGCCGCATAGTCCTAAGAGATACATTGGCTATGTGGAGACATGTAAGGAGGCTATTTAAGCGACCTATGTATACTTCACAGTTTATGCCTCTCTGGGATATGCCATCTTTCTGCCCGGGAAAGGAAAACAAACTATTTCATGGGTGGAGGCAAAGGGGTATTAGGGTGTTGGAGGACATTTTGTCAGAATCGTTCGGATCGCTACTTAAATGGGAGGAGGTTAACACAAAGATGTCACTGGGAGCGAACCAAATTTTTCAATATAAGCAAATAGAAAGTTTCTGCAGAGCTGGTGTTACACACTTTCAGTCTCTGGGAGAGACGGCTGAGTTTTCTGAGCTTACAAAACCCAGGGATAGGGGGTGGAGGAGGATATCGATGGAGCTACTTAGTCATATGTCTATGATATGTTAGACTGTGACAAATATGTGAGACAAACAGATATGTGAGATAGACAGACGTGTGAGACAGATAGATATGTGAGTTAGACAGATATACGACTCTCTTTGTATTAATGTGTACTACACCATACAGTTCTGTTTTGTACACTGTATTATGTGGTAAAATTGACACATTTATGTCCGAGAGGCCGGTAATATTTTCATGTACAGTAGCTGTAGGGTGGGCCCCAAAGATCAATTCCCCTGTGGGCCCCAGACCCCCAGTCCGACACTGATTCTAAGACACTAGATTGATACCTCTATTCAGATGTTGTCTGAGCTTACAGAATGTCTGAAGCAAGTCCTATATTTAGAAAAGTTGCCGTCGGAAAGAAAGAAACACAATAATTCCAAGGGCTTCTTAAAGAAATGGAAAATCTTTATTTCAAAACAATACAATCCATGCTGGAACTGTTCAAATACACTGAGTACTATCTCTTGGAGAAATTGAAAGGTACACTAGGGAAATTGGACATCGGAGATTAACATGGGGAGGCAGAAGTGCACACCACGTTGGATCTAGTTGGGGAAGGTATGGGATCTGTTATCAAAGGGTCTTTTATTGGTAATGTTTAACTCTTATTGTTTAGAAGAAGGGTTAAGGGCAGGGAGAAAATAAAAAATGTTAGGAGCCAGAAGATGCACAGCTGTTCAATCGATTGCTAGAATGTACCTGTAATTGTTCTTAAGTTTCAGACCTTTCTAGTTTGGACACTTGTTTAATTGTATTTACGGAATGTACTGTTACGCTCACATGTATGTGTCTCCTCTAATGAAACATATTTAAAAAAAAAAAAACATTTCCCTACCGGTATTGATTTTATGTTAAATTTGAGGTGATGGCTCTTTGCATGGAGTATAGTATTACCCACAATATCTTTGTAGGACAGCGAAGTTATAACCACCATGACATAAATTAGCCAATGAGGGTGAAAATTTTGCCCCCATTGGCACTCTCTGTATCTGAATATAAAATTGTTGATCGAACTTAAGTAGAAAAAGAACTACATCAAGTATGAATGCCATTAATTCCTCACTGTACTCATCATAGTTATAGAGATGATAGGCCAATGCTGTAATACTCTTATCATGTAACGTACTAGAATACAATGAACTGACATCACAAGTTAGTCATGGGTAATCGGATTCCCAGTAAAATTTATCAAAAATAGACAATACCTGTTTGCTATCCTTAATGTAACCTGGTACCCTGATGAAAAGTGGTTGGAGCATAGAATTGATCCATTCACACAATCTCTCGTTGAGGGAGCCTATCCCTGATATTATGGGGCAGAGGAGGATTAATTATTGATTTATGTATTTTCTGAGAACCATGAAATATAGCAGTGACAGGATCTTCTACAAACAAGAATCTTGCCTGCTTGTCACTGAATATGCCTAATTTTACCCACTAATCTATTAAGTTTTTAAATTTAATTTTAAATTGCTTTGTTGGATTACTCACTAATTTTTTATATGTCTTTTCATCGTTCAATAATGTCATAGCTGCTTCTCTATAGTCATTTTTATGCATAAGAACAACCTTACCTCCTTTATCCGCCATTTTAATTATTATTTTGCGGTTACTTTTTAATTCATTGATGACTTTTTTCCCCCAACGAGAGGTTGTACGAACGATGGTCCAATCCCTTATTATAAAGTTGAGTCAGTTCAAATTCCACTACAGCCTGGAAGGTATCCATGGCCTAAACTCACGCCTATTTTGGATAAAAACCAGTGTTACCCCCTCAAAAGAAATAGAATGCATATGCCTTACATTGTGTACATTTTATAACTCTTGTATTTGTTCCTGAAAATTTAAAACAACAAATTGATTATCAATAATTTCCTTTGTTTTCTGGCAATAATTGTGTTTTTATATTATTTTCCTGGAATTTTTTTTTTTTTTACTGTTATTCCTCTAATGCACCTATTTACGTCCAACATAGGGAGACATGTATGGAGCTAGACGCATTGAAGTGCATTTTTGCATCTATTTTTCAGTGTCAAATGTGCCTGAATGTATGAAAGTGTTTTTTGTGCGTTCATAAATGGAGTCTAGAGTTCATTGCATCTCGCCTGTGTGTTTGGCGCATTATGGAACATTAGTTCCATAATGTGCAAAACATGTATAAGGGCACCAGATGAGTATAAAGGCTATAGATAGGCTAACAAAAAACGTACAGTACTAGATAAGGTCGTAAAAACCACTAGTGTAGACACCTCACTAAATATAGACCAACGAAATAGGGTTATACTATTAAACATAACTTTTAATATAAATGTATAAAATATGTATATATATGAAATAACAACTGTCAGATAAGCCTAAGTCGGGAAAGGCGAGGAATAAAAACCTACCTCTCCGCCCTAATTAGCCTTTACTGGCCCTAAGAGACGATACGTTGAGAACACCATCCCGTTAGAGTCAAACCCACGTCTAAAGGAACCTCCCCCTATTTGGATATAACCACCAGCTACCCCTCAAATGAAAAATATAGTGCCTTTAAATTTTCATTTTAGGGTTATGTAGTGGTAAGAAGCACAAAGTGAGTTTCAATATTCTGTTTTCGTCAATAATGTGGAAACTGGTTCCTCGTATGTTATTCCCCTATGGACCTAGTAATAGGCTATTAGGGCTGAGCTTAAATGTTTTTTCTCTATTTCTCGTGCAATTTCCCGAATTTAGGTCTTTTCGTCATTGGGGTCTAAGTCATTATCTCGCATATTTTTATCGCATTTATAAAAAGTTTATGTGCTTAATAGTATAACACCTATCGTTAAGGTCTATAGATAGGCTAGAAATAAAAGAAAAGTCATTAGAGTAGCATATCAGTGAATAGAAACTATGGTACTGGTCTTGCTTGGGGCGCGACTGGTCCCAGCAAGATCTGTGGTGTGCTGGCTCTTGTCTGTAGAATAAAGGGTGAGAGCAGCAAAAATAAATTTCAAATTTAATGTAGTAAAAATGTAAAATTTAAAAATCTGAACATCATCAGTGGGTTATTTAATGTAAAATTAGTTTTAGATTCTATTACTTATATAAATACATTTTATAGGGGATATTTTTATGTTTTTGGGATATTATGTAATGTATATTATTTTTATATAATAACATTTTTTCTTAAATAAAAAATATATATTTTATATATTTTGATATTTATCAGAAATTACTTTTTATTATTGTACTGGTGGAAGTTGAGAAATAAGGGACATTTTGTGCCCTAATTGCAAATCTAGCTCCACTTCGACTCCTCAGACTCAGACAGAGCACATTAAAATAGGTCTACCTGTTCGAGCGGTAATGTGCCTAGTTTTGCTGGCTTGCATTCATAAATGTGTCTAATATTGCACCACTCCTCCAGTACGCCCCCAGAATGCCCCCTCATGTTAGAAGCATTAAAAGTGTTATTTCGAACAATGCGCCTAACACATTTATTAGGCGCATTAGACATCGTACCCTGCTCACTTTGGCGCATTTTATGCCAGAAAAGGGTGAAAAACAATATCATACATGTCTCCCATAGGGTTGAATAGTTAGTCCCGTAGCCAAAACACTACATTGATTTTTTGTAAGGTTATGAGTGGATAAATTTAACACGCTATCACAATTGCTATCTTGATTATGTTCGTCTAAGTTGTCTTGCTGCAAGTTTTGTAGTTTGTTTTGTGTCTTATGTTTTCGTCCAGCCCTTTTCCGTTGTTTGGATATATTTTCCTAGCGTTTCCATCCAAGGTCGAAGATTGTTCATTATCAGAAGCTGATTGAACTGTTTCGCTTTCTGAGTTCTCTGAGTATTCTGAACCTTCAATCGAACTAAAACTAACTCTTTTGCGAGATCTGTAATCTTTATTTACTTTTTTTGCTGCTCATGTGTAGATTTATAATTATATACCTGTGCCAACGCATAGTCTTTTGTGTCTCTATCGACTTATTCATTTTCTTTTTCAAGAAGAGACAAATTCTTGTGCATTTTATCATTTAAGTTGATGTATTTCTTGACTGGTAGCATATTTAGATAAGGAGACTGTGTGCTCCAAAACGCGTCAGCAGTTTTAGTCCCACATGCTGTAATGCAATAAATAAATGCAATACAGAATTTAAATCTTACTTTTTGTATGCAGTCTATTACCGGTGGTTTCCCGGGTTGGACCATGCACCTATGCATCCCGCTGTCGATGAGTGGGGAGCTGGCTATACTCTTTTTTGTATTTGTGTATAAAAAGGCATTGTAGTGAAGCTAATAAAAAAAACTGACTGCTGGAGAGAGGGAATACCATTTGTCCAACTTATGAAAAACAGGGCCTTTCAGAGATTCAGAGAACACGGTACGAAGTTTTCTTTAGCTGTAAAGCTAAAGTGGGTCTCACAAAATCTTACATACCCCAAGCTGTTTTACAAAGTGTTCAGAGGAAGAAGTGGAAAAATAATATAAAATAATATAAAATGTACAAACAATACAGCTGAAAGAAACAGATCATCCGATAGAAGAAATTGAGATTACTATACAAAATGCTGAAGAGAATTCAATCCATGATGAAGGAAACCAAAGTAGCAGGGAAGAAATTGATAGTGAAGAACCCTCCTTTTCTGCCATGTGTTGTATGTGCTTAAAGGAAAGCAGTAGTGCCCATACATGCAGAAAATGTGGCCGAAACGTTTATGCGTACTGTGGACAAGCTAATAAAGGTGATGGCAGTGAGGAAATGGAAGATTATGGGGTTAATGGTTTGTGCACTATTTGCTTCAACATTGAGAATGTAGTAGAAAGAAAGAGACAATTGAAATTAAATCTAGAAGCACAGGCAAAAATAATAAAAATGGACACTGACAAAAAATTCCCTCCTGAATCTTTGGGGGACACTGTGTGGGTTCCTATACCTAACGTCGACAAGGGGCACGGTAATCTGCAAAATCTGTTGGCAGTTGTTATGCAAGATCACAATTTAGTGTTTGTCAAAAGGGCTTGCTAAAGGTTGAAGATGTTCCTGACCATAAAATGTCTCTTAGATCTGCTGCTACTGCTCATTCCACAGTAGGTGGCCAAAGATTTTTGAGGTGTATGTGCAAAACAAGGTAAAGATCTTCTTCTAACTGCCTCTTACTGCCCTATTTCTCTAATTAACATTGACCTAAAGCTAATAGTTGATTGCCTCTCAGCAGACGGGTTTTGTGAAGGGAAAAGCTGCAGTCTTAAATATACAGTACGTAAAGTTCTAGCTGTCCTTGATGATAAAATGCACCCTAACCTACATGCTTCTCCTGCCATTCTCTCAATTGACATGGAAAAGGCATTTGATAGAGTGAGCTGGACATGGCTTGATTTTATTTTAAATTGCTTAGGCTTTCATGGGTCTTTCAGAATTTATATTTTGGCCCTTTACTCAATCGAGTCTGCTCGAATTTATACCACAGGCTTCCTTTCTAAATATTTTCTCTTGGAACGAGGTATTCGCCAACGGTGTCCATTGTCCCCAGTTTTATTTAATTTAGCTATCAAACCATTTTCCAGATTTCTGGAAGCCTTTCCCCATATCAGGCATTAATATAGGCCCCGCTAATATCAAAACTTCACTATTTGCAGATGATCTCCTTACCTATTTGTCCCACCCGCTTACAGAAATCTCTATAGTTGTTAAGATGCTCCATGACTTCGGCACTTGCTCAGGTTTCAAAGCAAATGTCTCTAAGTCAGAGTTGTTAGATCACTCCACCCCAAATTCTTTGATATCTATCCAACTTAAATCTTTACCAATTACGTTGAACAGAACATCTATCAAATACCTGGGTATATATATTGGGAGAACCCCTGAGTTCTCCCCTACCAGCTTAACTACCCTTCTATGTTAAAGAAGATATTTGGCAAAATGAAAGGACGAATGCATCTCCCTCTCTTCTTGTTGGCTAAGTGTCACCTATTGAAGATGATGACATTCCCAAAACTCTTATTTATTACAAACAGTTCCCATGCTTCTCATACACAAGGATTTCACTAGCCTCCTCTCCTCCTTTTCATCTTTTCTTTGGAGTGAAAAGAGACCTCGAAGCTATAACGAAGCTTATGCTTCAAAAGAAAAGGTGGACCTCAACCTCCCGGACATCAGAATGTACAATTTAGCCAGTCTTATATGACATGGCACTTATTGGATAAAGGGCATGTCTGAGTACTCTAACCTCTCAGTAGAAACCTCCTTAGCTGTTCCCTCTCTAATCTCCTTCACGTAAAAATTCTCAGCTCTACCAAAGATAGCCAAAGGCAGTCTCATCTAAAGAGATACGATTAAAGCATGGAAGGCTTGCAGAACATTGTTCGCCCTTCCCTACCAATCTAGTAAGTACCTCGCATAATGGGGCCACCATGAATATAAAGCAGGTCTAAATAATGCCCACTTATGAATCTGGCAAGAAAAAGGAGTTTTCCTAGCCTCTCACCTATTTGATCTACAACCTAACCAACCTTGTCCATTTACAGATTTCTGCTTGAAATATGGGATCCCATCTAGCCATTTTCTGCCCATCTCGCAAGCCAAAGCCTTCTGTAAATCTAAAATTAACAAACCAGCCTAATCGTTCTCTCCTAACAACTTTGATGATCTAGGTACTTCCGCCTCCCACCATTTGTTATCTATCCTCTACTTGGGCCTTAGATCTAGATGAAGTGATGAAAATATGTCTGCCAAATTATTCTCTAAATGGGAAAAATATCTCTTAGAAAATTCTGGTTGGATTGATATCCACAAACATATAGTTAGTGAAAAATTGAGAAATACATTCTTATGTCAAGCTCACTTGGCCATATATTCAATATACCACCCCACCCAGCTGCCCCCAATTGTCTAGTGGCCTGTCCTAAATGTGATACCCCTTATACCGATTTCTCGCACAGTATGTGGTCATGTAAAGATACTAAGCTATTTTGGGAAAAGTTGATTTATGTGATTAATAGGGGTGAGCGATACTATCGACAACAGTTGAAATTGTTTTTTAAGTTTATCGGTGTTTCGCGATTATGCGATAGTTTTCGTGAATATCTTAAAGATAATCGTTATCAGGTTTACTATCGCGCCTTTTTCCTTTGTTTCCTGTAATTTTGGCGGCCAGCCAATCAGCTCAGAGCATAGAGGGAGGTGAGGTGAATGTACGACGCCAGCACTGGGTGTTGTATAGATCTCATTGGCTGCAAAAATCACATGACCTCATTTTATGTATGCGACACCATTTCCTGATCAGTCGCATTCGTTCACTATCTCACTAGAGAGCAACACGTCGCTGCGAGCTGTCCCAATAGCTTTTTTCGAAGCTCAGAGACATCATTTTACATCTTTTTTTATACAGAAAACCATCCTTGTTAGAGTAGCAGTCAAGCTTAGGATATAGCCAGATTAGAGAATTTTAGTTAATAGTTACAGACTTGTAAAGAGACCGAGTGCTGTCTGCAGCTGCGGGGGTGAAAAAGGGGGGAGGGAGGGTTTGTGCAGCACATCCTGTCCCGTCAATTCACAGTCAAACAGCAATGTTTTTTACTACTTTTTTGCCAGCAGACCTCCCAACTGAGGTGAAATTGTCCCTTTTGTTGTTGTTTGCAGTTCTATTGGTCTCTGTGCTTCTCAGTTTTGCACAAATAGCCCCCTTGTACTCAAATTTGGTTACAGATATTTAATTTTAACTGGTGCCTGTTATCAGTGGTGGAAAACATCATATCTAATCCATATAACATTTAAATAGTTCTATTGTACTCCGTTTGTCAGTTTTGCACAAATACGCCACTTGTAAGCAAAATTGGTTACAGATATTTTATTTAACGGGGCGCCTGTTCTAAATTGTTGGCAAAACACCATTTAAGCCGTAAAAACCATCCCAATATTGCTGTTGGTCTCTGTCGGTAAATTTTACGCAAATACCCAAATTTGTATAAAATTTTGGTTACGAATTTTTATTTTAACTGGTCCCCTGTTCTCTCGTGCAAAACACATTACAATCCGTATAACTTTTAAAATTTTCTTTGCACCCCGGGGCCATTTTGGGGTTTTTGGGCGCAAATACCCCCCTTTGTATGAAATTTTTTGGGTCAAAAGATTTTTTTATTTTAACTGGTCCCTTTGTTCTCGGGCAGTGAAAAAACCCCCCAAATACTAATCTGAAATGATTTTTAAAAATAGTTCTTTTGGGCACCCCGTGCATCTTTTTTTGGGAGGGAAAATAACGCCCCTTTTTTACATAGTTTTTTTTTAAAAACTATAAACCCGGCTTAGTGCAAACTGGACAGTTGAAAAATCCACACTAAAGGGGAAGAACACTTTTTTTTGGTTTTAAGGGTTTTTCCCACTAAACCCGCTTTTCAAGATATTCGTTTAAAAACCCAATTTTCTAATCCTAGTTTCAAAAAATCCTAGGGGGGGGGCCGTTGGGAAAAATTAAAGGGATTTATGAACCCCCTGGGATTTTTTTTTTTTTGCATACAGTTTTTTTTAAATAAGAACTGTCATCCCCGGCCCCCCCGGGCCCCCTTGTAAATTTCTCATTTAACGAACACCCGTCACCAATCTTTTTCTTAAAGGGGTTTAAATTAAACCCTGCTTTCCGCATTTTTTACCTCCTCGTCCTCCCAGTCACGGCCACAAATGTCGTCACCCATCATCGTCAGCATCCGTCCAAAAATGAACATAAGGCAAACCAAATGTCCAACTCAGGGGGGTCCCCAAACACCCTTTTGGTTTAATCCATGTTTTGAAGACCTCTTTGATGACACAATGCGGGGGGGTCAGAAGGCATTTCAAAAAAATCAAAAAAGCCACAATGATGATTTTGCCCCTGCTTTCATGCCCAATCGCTAAAAGCAAATCAGGGGAGGAGAAAAAAGCGGGTCAGTCGACACAAATCCCGAGGGGGTTGGGGCAATCCCTTTGCAGCGCCTGTTGTTTTGCAGCCACCCGGCCTCCGGGCGTGAAAGAATGTCAAAAGAAGGAAGTCACCTGTGATGATGATGATGATGATGACATTGGGGGTTCCAAAGGGGGTCTTTTCAGCAAAATTTTTGCTTGCGAGCGCCCTTTATCAGTGGGGCGGGAGGAAGAATTTGGGGTAGTGCAGTAAGGGTCCCGGGCCCAAAAAAAGGGGGAGGGCGGCCCACAACTCCACTGAATTAAATTTTTTTCCCGCCCCTGAAACCAATGGTGGCAGCGGAAAAACCCACCGCAACCCCCTTATCCCCCCTCAAAAAAGGGCCCCGACCTAAGGGGCCCCCGGGCCTTTTTTTGATCAAGCCCCCCCATTTTTCGGGCCCCGCTACTTTTCATAAACCCCAATTTTCCGTAAATGCATCAGTAGAGGGGAAAAAAACTAAAGGTTTTTTGCCACCAACAACATGTCTAAAACACTCAAATGAATGCATGAGAAACAGGAGGGGTCACCTTTTTTGGCAAAAAAGGCCACACCCCCTTTCCCCTTGGGTTTTCCCCAACCCCTGTCCAACCCCCCTCTGCCCCCCCTCCTCATCCCCCACCTTTCCCAAAGGGCCCAAGGGATTCCTCTGGCCCCCTGTCCCCCGGGAAAGCGGCATGAAACAAGGGTTAGCCCCATTTCCCCCCCAACCACGGTTCACCCGATTACCACCAAGGGGACTACCAGAACACAGCCTACCCCCTTTTCCTTTCCCCCCATTTGACCAGAACAAACCCTACAGCACCCCCCCTTCCCTGTACCAGGTGTGGGGCAGAAGAAACACTTCAACCCCAAAACCCAAACCCCAAAAACCAAAGCCTGAATTTGGCATTTCCCAAGGGTTTTTTGGGCCCTTGGGAAATGTTGGCCCTTTTCCACCGGGGGACACAGATGGGTTTCCACCATGTCATTAAAAACCCCTTTCCGGGCCCCCAATTTCCAGATGCCGAGCAGGCCCTTTATTTTTCCCGAAAAGCCTCCCGGCCCGGGAGCCACGGGGTCATCCCAAAATCTTTTCCCGCACCAAATTTTCTTTTTTCTGTGTCCGGCAAAGTTCCCCCTTTTGGGCCACCGGGTACATGGGGCTAGTAAAACACGGTCAAAAAGGGCCAAAAAAATCTCTGTGGGAAACTCACTGGGTGAACTGGGGGGTGTCTCTGGTGATGAAAGTTTGGCCCCGTGGCTCGGGGCAAACCCCTTCAAAAAACCCCAGGGGTTTTGGGAGGGGTTTTTTCGCCCAAGGTCCACCCGGGTTAGCAACACGTGCCCAGAAAAAAACCCCGGGCCGTGTTGGGAAAACAATATGTTTGGAAAACCGTCAAAAAACACAGGTCAAAGCGTGGGCGGCTCTGCGCAATGAACCGAGAGGGGGCCTGGGGGGACAAGAAAACCCTTTTGCCCCGGTAAAGGGGGTGACTTTTGCATAACAGGCGAAAAACTCCTGGCCAAACCCCTTTAAAATTCCCTTTGGCCGAGCCCCAACCCATTTCCTGGCACAAATCATGAACCCCCATCGCCAGAAATTTCTAAAGCGCTACCTGGGTCTCGACTGCCTGCTGAGGAAGGCTTGAGGTCTGAGCTCAAACTTCCACTGTCCCGGCTGGCTGTGTTACAGTGTTAGCTTGGCCTCCCCGTCAACCGTCTCATTGTTGACGTGGCAACACGGTGGAATTCCACCCTCCACATGCTCCAGCGATTGTGGCAGCAACGTAATGCCATTATGCAATATGAAGTGGCGCATGGCCTGACAAGCAGCGGTGCAGACCTCGTGGTGTTGAGCCACTGAGAGGGGAGGCAGGTGAAAGAGCTCTGCACCATCCTTGTGAGTTTTGAAGAAGCCACCAAACTGGTCAGTTCGGACAATACCCTTGTCATCATGAGCATTGTGGTGGTCTTAGTTCTGGAACAAGTGTTGGACACTCTGAAACAGCAGGTCCCACCAGTGATGGAGGAGGAGGCAGACACAGATGCAGACACACAGCCTTACTCTCTATCGGATCCAGATGGCCCGACAGTTTCACAACTTTATCGGTCTTCGTTAGGTGGTGGTTCGGGGTCCAGGGCTGGTGCAAGGTGACGCCTCAGCTCTCAGTGTACATCATCTGAGGCAAATCAGGGCTGTGTTGAAGCTGAGGAGGAGGAAGCAGAGGAGGAGGATGAAGCATGCCTGGACACCGATGGTACCGATGTCCCTACCTTGGAAAGATGTTGGCATGTATTTGAGGTGGAGGAGGAAGATGAGGAAGATCAGTTTACTAGTTCCCCTCGTCCCCAAGGGTTTGGAAATCAAGGTTCCATCTCTCACATGAGTGCTTGGATGCTCCATTTCCTCCAACATGATACTCGCATTAACGCCATAAAAATGAACAACAATTACTGCCTGGCCACCCTCCTCGATGGCCGTTATAAAGCAAAACTTAGCACTTTCGTTCCACCCACCCAAATTGAGAGCAGAATGCAGGAATTTGAGACCGTGCTCATTGATCAACTGGACGCATCTGTTGTGTCTGCTTCACGTTCTTCTAATGTAACGGTGGAACAACGTCAGCAACGTGACAGCAGTAGAGTGGCAAGTAGCCATAGCAGCAGCAGCAGGCAAGGTGGCAGAAGCCTAATGGGTCACCTCTGGCAATCCTTATTTACCACCTCACAAACGCATGTAATGCAGGGCACACATACGACACACAGAGACTGGCTTAAGATCATGGTGCACGACTAACTATGTCTCAACACCAATGTTTTTGGATATGTTCCGGACCCAATTGACTTCTAGGTATCCAAAATGTATGAATGGCCCGAGCTCGCTCGACACGCCATAGAGGTGTTGTCCTGCCCAGCAGCCAGCGTCATATGTGAGCGGACAGACAAACACATCCGGCTTTCCACTGAGAATATGGATCGTTTGACTTTCATCAGGATGAATCAGGCATGGATCTCTGATGATGTTGTGGCCCCAATTGCCGAGGTCACCAATTAGTTGCTGGTCTACTTTACATTCCTCTTCCAAAAGAAATGGTCCTCTTGAAAAAAAAATTTTTAAATGAACATTTCTTTCTGCAATTTTTATTCTGAGTGCCCAAAAGGTAATTTTGCTGGTTTTGCGGTTAGGAGACTGTAAAAGACACCAATTGTACACGGTTTCATGAAAAAAACGTATTCCATTTACTAATTTCTTCATGAAAATTTTAAGAACCGTCAATGATTTTGGGGTCATGGTGTTGTGAAAAACAGCTATAATCCAGGTCCTTTGGAACAGAAATGTGGTTTCTAAGTGGCATTTCTTCATCACAATTTTTAGGTAATTTTTCTAATTTTTTGGGTCTTGGTGCTGTGAAAAACAGCTATAATCATTCTAACAGGCATTTGTTCTTCAAAATTGTCAACAGTGGCCAAGGGTCATGTTTTGAATTTTGGGGGGCATGGTGCTATTAAATACAGCTATACTACAGGTCCTATTGTAAAAAATGTGGTTTAAAACAGGCATTTGTTCTTCACCATTGTCAACATTCACCGAAAGGTCATGTTTCGAATTTTTGGGGGCATGCTGCTGTAAAAAACTGCTATAATACAGGTCCTATTGTAAAAAAATGTGGTTTATAAAAGGCATTTGTTCTTCACAATTGTCAACAGTGGCCGGGGTTTCATTTTTTAAATTTTTTGAGGGTGTCAAAAACAGGAATAGGAAGGACACTGTTAATGGAACATATTCCCCAAAGGACTTGTTTTTGAAAAGATCTTTAAATAACAAGCAATCCCTGTAGTGAGACAACCCCTTTAACAAAATTTAAAAAAAAAAGAAAAACAAAGATTTTTGGGGGGATTCCATACCTTTTTAAAAAAAATGTGTTTTCAGAATTAAACTACTAAAAAACTTGCATGCCCAAAAATTAGGTAAAAATTTTCCTCTGATTTTTACAAGGGGTACATAAACCACTGATAAAAGACTTAAAACGATGTGGTTATTAAAGGGAACATGGAGTGGGGGGAGCACATTCGTCCTATGTGAGGATTATTATGAAAAAGTTAAAATGGGCCGGTTTTTACGTTGATTGGATTTTTTAGATCACGGAAAATTTAGGAAAAATCTTGCAAAATCTATTAATATCCGCCATTTTAGGCGCTTCCTGTCTTTTGGGGGCCAGCAATCACTTACAGAAAAGAGCGGGTGAGTGTGTGTGCAGTCTGATGGGATTTTGTATGGTTGCTTTGGGCGGGAAAATCACATGACCTGTTTTACATAGAACAGCCTGTAAGGGTTGCGCCACGGCCCGGTCCACGGACCGCAGTCGCCCCTTTCCCCCCGCGACAGGTTCCCCCGGGGGGGGACGGGTGCCGCCGCGGGTCCCACGCCCCCCAGTGGCGGCACCCGTCCCGTCCCTCCCCTTTCCCCGCGCTCCCGTTTCGGTCCCGGTCCCCTGCTGGCCGGAATGGCGTTTATGCGGCCCCCAACGGCGCGTGTTCTGTAATTTTAAATTTTAAGGGCCAGTGCAGGGGTAATTTGGCAAATTGCCCGGGCGCTGTCTCTTTTAAATTTTTGGTCCCAGTCATTTCCCCCCGTGGATCTTTGTTGCCCGTTCCCTTTGTGAAAGCTTTCCCTGATAGTTTTTTGCCTTGCCGTGTACCAGACCTTGCTACGTTTCTCGATCCGAACTTTTTGCCCCCTCCCCGACCTTATGCCTGCCCACGACCACGAACCATTGCCCCCGCCCCTGGACCTTTCGCCTGTCCCGCCCACGAACCATTGCCGCCTCCCCTTACCATACGCCTGCCCACCACTACATCTGGGAATCTATTTTGTACCAATGCACTGGCTGCCGCCGCGGGCAATCAGTCGGGGGGGGACGCCCTGGTACCTAAAGCCCAGCAAGTCCTCCCGCTTTGCGGCGGGCTCTGGTGAAAACCGGGGGCTACTTAGTTCCGTTCCCTGGCGTGGTTTAGCTTCATCGCCTGCGGTGGCCCCACGGATCACTACCAAGCCCGTTACAAAAAAGATCACCCATGGTTTCCCCCCAAAGGTGCCTCTGCCAAGATCCCGGATATTACGATGGTTGTTGCCCAGCAAACGCAACAAAATCGCACAAAAAGGACAGCAGTTGGGGCCCAGCTCTCTGCCATGTGCTTCAGCTCCTAGACCCCCGCAGCCGCTCCCCCTCCGTCTGTGGTTTCTTCTACTTTCTGCATTTCCCTTTGGCCACCGGGGAAACCCAAGTTTCGGCTCCCCTAAAACCCTCCATTTTCCCGGGGGGATCCCAAGCTCTGCCGGGGTTTTCATTACGAAAGGCTCTATGCCGTGGAGCTGGGGCGGACCGTTTCCTCGAGAGGCTAAAGTGGCTTCGTGGTGAGCCTACTTTCCGGGAAGGCCCGGCTTGGGCAAACCCCCCTCTGGGACAGGAACGACCCTGTGATGCGGGCCTAAGTTCTTCCTCCAGGAATTCCCATTTTTTGAGGAGCCGGGCTGTTCCTCTGTGAGTCCGCCCTTTGGGCCTTCCCCAGGGCGGCCCTCGTGGGGGGACTATGCGGTTCATTTGTATCCTGGCTTCGGAGTGGCGGGGAAAAACGATCCCCGCCCCTTGCCCCCACCTTCAAAAAGGGTTTCCAAAGCGGGTTTTAAAAAGACGCTTTGGCAGCAAGGGACCTCCCGTCCTCCCTTTAAACGAATTAATCCTTTATTGAAATTGTCGATTTGGTTCATGAAAGGCAGGAGGAGCTTCGCAAAAAAAGAGGGCTGCTTATCCTCACGTCCCGGGAAATGCTTCACCAGGTGCCGTGGGAGGGTGGTAGGTGCAGTTCTTGATGATGCCGTGGGGGTGAAGACTGACGTGGTTCTTCTTTTCCGGAGTTTGCCCTTTCCTGGATCGGGGTCGCCGGGAAAATTTATCCAGCCTCTTTGGTACCGGGGGTCCGTGGGCCTGTATCCGCCTGGAAAAACCTTTTGCTGTTTTCCTGGGTTAGTGGGGCTCCTATGTCCCATCCGGTATATAACCGGGGCCAGTGACTCTCCGGGTGGGGGGCTCTACATAAGGGGAGAAGAAGGTTCCAGTCCTGCCCCCGTGCTTCCTCGGTGTTTCCTTGGGGCTTCCCTGGCTGCAAGTCACGCCCCTACGTGGATTGGTGAAGGTGAGGTCCTGCTTTGGGGACCAAATGCCAAACCTCTGCTTGGGGGGTACCACGCCCGGGGGCCCTCCCCATTTCCGGGCACCCGTTGCCGAGCTTCGCCAGGTCTCCCGGGGCTGGTACCGGGGATTGGGGGGACGTATTCTCCGAGAAGGAGGCCGATAGCTGCCACCACATGGGCCCTTACACTGCCCCATTGACCTTCTTCCGGGAAACCATCTGCCCGGGGGAGGGTTCCCCGTTTTCCCGTCCCGGGAGATCAGGCCATGTCGGCCTACTTTCAGGAGAACTTGCAGAAAGGGTTTTCTCGTAAGTCCTCCCCCCGCCGGACCCGGTTTTCTTCGTACGAAGAAGGATCGTTCCCCCCCGTCCATGTATGACTTCCCGGGGATAAATAAAACACCAAAAAAAAACCGCTACCCTTGCCGCTGATCGCGAACTTTTCGACCGCCTAAAGGGGGCTAAAGTGTTTTCCAATTGGATCTCGAGGTGCCTACAAACCTCATCAGAATTGGGGAGGGGGAACGAGTGGAAGCGGCTTTAATCCCCGAGAATGGATTTTTTGAATTTCGTAATCCCCTTGGGCTCTGCAAGCTCCAGAGGTTTCAAGTTTTGTTAACGATGTCTTCCGGGTTTCCCCTGAAAACCTTGTTTTGTGTACTTGGATGATTTTCTAATTTTTCCCCCGATCTTCAGAGCACCAAAACCCAAGTGCGCCAGGTTTGCAGTTCGGGCCCAGCAATCGACTGTACCCAAACGGGGGGAAATGTTTTTCATCACCCAGTCCCTTCCTCGGGTTTTTCTCAGCAGGGGCCCTGAAGAGGGACCCACAAAACTCTCTGCGGTATGCAATGGCCCGTCCTGTCGGTCTTGGGCCCCATCCTGCGTTTTGGGTTGCGAATTATTACCCCCAAATTTATTCCCCACTTCTCCACTTTGGTGGGCCCCTATGTGGCCCTCACTGGAAGAACGCGAAACCGAGAGCTGTTCTGAGGGGGAAAAAGGCGTTTGTTGGTCTGAAAACTGCCTTTCCCTGCCCCGTTTTGGTCCGGCCGGGTTTCCGAAAAGCGTTTTCCTGGGGTGGTGTTTTTTTTCTTGGGGGCAGGGGCGGTCCTCACACAGAAAGGCCCCAAGGGAAAGGGGTTCTCACTTGTGGGTTCTTCTTAAGACCTTTTCCCCGGCGGAGGGGAAACTTTGCCCATTGGGGACGGGAACTCTTCCCATCAATTACCCTGGGGGGGAGGGCGCATTCGAGGGGGCCGCCATCCCACGAAATTTTTACCCCATAAGAAATTTTACTTTTCGAAGCCCAGCGTTGAATCTCCCAAGCCCGTGGTCTCCTTTTTTCACGTTGACTTTGCATAATTTCCGACCCTGCTGGAAAAAAACGTCAAGGCTGACGCCCTCTCCCTGCCTCGCTGGGGGTAAAAGAACCCGGGTCAACATTTTCATTTCTCCCGAACGGTTGGTTTCAGTGGCTCCCCCAGTCTCCGAACGTCCCTACTGGCAAAACCTTTGTGCCGCCCCACTCAGGAAGAAGGTGGGAATTTTGGGGCCATAGCTCTCTCTTGGCTGGTCTTCCGGGACAGGGGAAGCCTACTCTTTGATCTCAGGGCACTATGGGGGCCGCCCCCGGGCACAGGATGTAAGGACTTCAGCTCGCTGTTTTCACATGTGTTTTGGGGAAACAAGGGTCCCAGCCAAAAGGCCTGCGGGTCTCCTGCATCCTCTCCCCGTGCCAATCCCCTGGCGAAATTTTCCAGGTTTTCACATGTTTTTGGCTCCTCTGGGAATTCGGTCTTCGGGGTGGTTACTGCCGGTTTCTCAAAGTGTCCCACTTCGTACCTCTCCGGGCCTGCCGTTGCTCCAAAAATTAGCCATCATTTTTTCCGACATTTTTTTCCCGACTACATGGGTTCCCTTCCCAAAATTTTGCCGACCGCGGTTTTCCCAATTTGTTTCCCGATTTTGGCGTGCATAGCCCTCTGAAGTCAAGGGATTTTTTGCAGCATTCCCCCTCAATCCATGGGCGGTGGAGAGGGTAACCAGATTCTGGGGGAATCCCCTCGTCACTTTGTTTGGACGTCGGGGACAACTGGGCCGAGTGCTCCCTTGGGCCCAAATTCTGTAAACCATCGGTCTCGGAGGCAGCCCGTTCCCCTTCTTTGTATCTAGGGCCGCCATCCCACCCCCCTTCCCCTGCCCAAAATTCGGTGTGCCGCTGTCAAGGGAAAAAGTTGGGATATAAAAGGCCATCGGGCAGGGACGCGATTTTCCCTATTGGGGCCCTCTGCCGTATGAAGACTCGGCTGATAAGAGGAGAAGACCCGCCCCAAATTCCCCCCAGGGGACAAAGTTTGGCTCTCTCGAGGTACGTGCGCCTGAAGGTTCCTGTCTCAATTGGGCCTCGCTTCTGGGGACCCTTCAAGGTTTTTCGGCAGTTAAAACCGGGGGTGACGTACAAGTTTCCCCCCCTGCCTCCATTCTCCGGATCCAAAACGATTCCAGTCTCCCCTTAAGCGTTTGGTCCTAAACCCCATTTTTCTCGGGAAAATGTAAATCCTTTCCCTTTAGCCAAAAGCCCCCCGACATTTTGAGGTAAAGGACATCTTGGAGATGAAGAGGGTCGGGGAAGCGTTTTCTTCCTGTAATTAAAAGGGGGCTTTCGGCCCCGAGGAGAGGTTCCCTGGAGTCAAATGCAACACCTGAAACGTAACCCTCCCCAGGTTTCGCATCCCAAAAAAGGAGGGGAGGCTAAGGGGGGGGACTGTAAGGGTTGCGCCGCGGTCCGGCCCCCGGACCGCAGTCGCACCCGTGCCCCGCGGGCAGGTCCGGGCCGGGGAGGGTGCCGGCGGGTCCCACTGCTGCCGTGGCGAAAACCGTCCCTCTCCTCACCTGGGCTCCCTTTTTGGTCCGCGCCCCTGTGGCCGGAATGCGCATTTTCGCGCCCCCTAGCGGCGGCGGCGCTCGTTTTATGTAATTTAAAGGGACAGTGCGCCGGTAATTGCTAATTGGGGCGCTTGTCTCTATTTAAGTTTTGGTCCCACGTCACTTCCCCCCTGGATCTTTTGTTGCCCCTGCCCTTTTTGAAAGCGTTCCTGATGTTATTTGCCTTGCTTTTTACCAGACCCTTGCTAGGTCTCGATCCCCCTCTGCCGCCTGCCCCTGATTATCGCCTGCCAGCCCACGAAACCCCTTTTGGGATGCCCTGACCTTATGCATGTCCACGACCCCGAACCATTGCCGCCTGCCTGACCATTACTGCCTGCCCACCACGATTTTGGGATACTATTTTGTACCCGCTGCCCCGGCTGCCGCCGCAGGGAAGTCACGTCAGGGGGGACACCTGGTAGCCTCAAACCGCGCAAGTCCATCCCCCTTTGCGGCGGGCTCTGGTGAAAAAAGGGGGCTACTTAATTCCTTCCCTGGGTGGGTTAGCTATCATTCGGGGGGTTTCCCGATCCTTCAATCCACCACCCCGTTCATTCAATTTTTGTCAGTTCTCAAAGCGTAGGCTCTGCCGTGCAAACAGCCCCCCCCCCGAAATTTTTTTATTTGTTCACAGGGGACGCTCTACTTTTTTGCTGTGATCCTTTGAACTAGTTGATCAGAGATTTGCGATTTTAGGTAGTTTTGGCAGAGAATTTTTTAAGGAACAATTTCCCCTGTAAAGTAGGAGGGGAGCGGGGGGGGAGGGTGTGGGGGGGGCCGCAGGTGAAAAACACAGCTCTTTTAAAAATAGGATAAATGATTGCAACATTGCATGCAATAGCTTTTATTTTAACGTTTACGTTGAAATTGTTTTCTTTGGATATTGGGCAGCCTGAAATTATAATAGGAAGATCTTTTCTAATAACTGCAGGTTTAAATTTTTTAAAGGGGCAAACTCCCCTTTGATTATCATATACCTTCAGTGGTTTTTCTTTTTAAAATTTGCCCAGTCCAGATTTGTGATGAGCCCCCCTTGCAGTTTTTTTGAAAACCAGCAATTGTGTTTCCCAAAAGGGGTGGGAAATTTATAGGTGCCAAAATTTCCTTTTTTTATCCCTATCTTTTTAGTACGTGTTTTTTTTTTCCTTTTGCCCGTCCAGATTTTTGATAGAGGTACCTTGCATTAAATTTTAATCCAGCAATTGTGTAGTCACCACAGGGGGAATTTATAGGGGCCAAAAAAAACCTTTTTTTTCCGTTTTTCATTTGTACGTGTTTTTTTTATTTTTGCCCAGTAGATTTGTTGATAGAGGTCCTTTGCGTTAAATTTTAATCCAGCAAATTTTGTATCACCACAGGTGAATTGTTTGGGGCCAAAAATACCTTTTATTTTGTATCATTTCAGTTTTGTGTTTTTTGCCTTTTGCCCAAATCCCCGATTTGTTTTATAGAGACCTTGCAGTTAAATTTGAATCCACAATTGTGTAGTCACCAAGGTGAAATTTAAAAGGTGCCAAAAAAACCTTTTTTATCCGTTACATTTCGATACGTGTTTTTTTCACTTTTGCCCAGTCCAGATTTGTTGATAGAGCCACCTTGCAGTTTTAAAATTTTTAAACCAGCAATTGTGTGTCACCCAGGTGAATTGATAGGGCAAAAATTTTTTTTTATTATCCGTTACATTTTGTGTGTTTTTTCACTTTTTCCCCGTCCCCGTTTGTTGATAGAGCCACCTTGCAGTTAAATTTTAATCCCATTTTTTTTTGATTTGAGGGTTTGAGAATAGCTGTGATTTGCCGTCTTTTAATAAGAGACGTTCCAAAACTCTTCCTAGCCCCCTCAAATTTTATTTTTTGAACATGGAGCGAATGCAGTGGTAACGAGCAGGGGGGGGAGGACATGGAGGAAAAGGTACGAGAGAAGGTGTCCCTTTCCGTTGGCGACAACACGCAACCCAGCGGAAATTTTCGGTTTTCAGGGCCCTCAGGCCTGTCATCCTGGGGAGGGCCCTGTGAAACTCAGTAAAGAACAGCGTCGCCAATCTTTCTTCGTGGTTAATGCAACTGCATCAGCAGTTTACCTCCTCTCCTCCCATCACGGCCCCAAAAGTCGTATCACATCTCAGCATGTCCAACATGAAACGAAGGCAGCCAAATGCAACTCGTTTTTACCGACACTGTGGATAATCCATTTTTTTGAAGCCCTTTGATGACAAAATTGCGGTTGGGGTCAGAAAAACATGTTAAAAGATCAAGGGCCAAAGAGGGTGTTTTCTTGCTCTACTCCCAGTTTTGATCCATCAAAGGGGGAAGGAAGCGGGCAATCGGCAAAAATTCCCCCGGGCGGGCGGCAATGCCTTGCAGTCCCCTTGCTTGTAGCCCGCAGCCCCGGATGAGAAAGCGGACACAAAGTCACCTGTGTTGATGTGATGATGTGTTGCGGTCCAACGTGGTCTTTTCACGAATTTTCTTACGAGGCTTCATCACTGGCGAGGGGGAAGACGATGGGGTAGTGTCGAAAACCACAAAAAAAATGAGGTTTGGGGGTTTAAAAATATCATTTTTTTGTAAAACAAACTAAAAAAAACCAAAACCTGAGTGCAAACTTTTAGTGTTATAAAAATCCAAAAAAAACAGAGAATGTCACAAAACACCCCGGGTAATGGGCTATATTAAATATACTTAAAGGGATGATAATAGATAAAAAGTCAGGACAAAAACCCTAAGGATGACGAAAACCCTAGACACTCAAGGTGATAATACTATTCCCAGGGGTAGGTGTCCCAATTTAAAAAAAAAAATGGGTTTTTAGTGTCAAATCTTTTCCCAAGTGAGTGGTAATCTCCATGCCCCGACGCGCGTTTCGCGTGTAAATAAAGTTTCCCCCTGGATCAGGACTTGGCCCTTTTTGCATCTCCTCCCCACCCCACTGTGGACATTCAGCGTCTTTTTTTACTCACGCATCACCTCCCCCCCCTTGCCCGCTCTCGTTGGTGTCCCCCAGGGGTCAGTCCTGGGCCCATCTCTTTTCTACTAACCTATTGGTTGGGTCAAAAATAATAGATCGATGGCTTTCATTACCACCTGTATGCTGACGATACCCAACTCTACATCTCCGGCCCAGATATCGCTTCTCTTCTCTCACCAAGAGTGGAGGCAGGTGAAAGAGCTCTGCACCATCCTTGCCAGTTTTGAAGAAGCCACCAAAATGGTCAGTGCGGACAATGCCCCTTGTCAGCATGAGCATTGGGTGTCTTAGCTTGGGGCGATCTTGGGGCCCCTGAAAAACAGGTCCCGCCAGCGACGGGGGAGGGGACGGAACAGATCGGGACACAGAGCCTTTTCTCCGCCCAATTTCCCCAAGGGGGGACAGTTTTTCAATTTTATCGGGCTTCATTTGGCAGTGGTTCGGGGGTCCGGGCTAGGCAACGGCGGGATCGCTCTCAGGGTGCTATCTAGGCAAGCAGGACTGTGCTGAAGCTGTGTTGAAGCTTTGGCGAGGAAACGGAGGGGGAGGAGGAGGAGGATTCTAGAACCGACGTTTCCGACTCCCTCCCTTGGGAAAAAGGGTTTGGGGCGAATTTTAGGGGGAGGAGGAAGATGAGGGGGATCAGTTTGTAGTGCCCCTCGACCCAGGGCTTGGGAAATAAGGGTTTCCTCTTCAATGAGGCTTGGATGCTCCCTTTCTCCAAAATGACCTCGCTTTTAAAGGGCCCTCAAAATGAACAAAAATTATGGGTGGCCACCCTCCTGGATCCCCGGTTCAAAAAACAAACTCTCACTTTCTTCCACCCACCCAAATAGAGGGGTAAAATGCAGGAAAAGGAGACTTGCTGATTGATCAACTGGGAATCTTTTGGTTGCTTCAGTTCCTCAAATTCACGGGGAACAACATCAGCGACGTGACAGTAGGGTGCCCAAATTGTACGGGGACAGCCAGCAGCAGGCAAGGGGCAGAAGCCTAATGGGTGGACCCCTGGGAAACTTTATTTACCCCCACCCAACGCATGCAAAACAGGGCACCATCAACACACAGAGACAGCTTAAGTCTGGTGCAGATTCGCGTTCAACACCGATGTTTTTGTATGTGTTTCCGGAACCCCCTAGACTTTTGGGATCCAAAATGGCAAAGGGCCCGGCTCCTCGCCACGCCCTAGAGGTGTTTTCCCCCCAGCGCCGCGTATATCTGAGCGGACCTTTGCACAGTGGGGGTCTTACAGCAAAGCTCCGGGTTTCCCGTAATGTGGACATTTGACTTTCACAGAGAATCAGGGATGGTCTTGATGATGTTGTGGCCCCATTCCCAGGGCACCGATTAGTTGCCGGTTCTTCACATTCCTCTTCAGCAGAAATGGTTCCCCTTTACAACTTTTTTTTAAAATGATCATTTCTTACTGCAAAATTTTTATTCTCGGTTCCCAACAGTTATTTTGCTGGTTTTGCTGTAGGGGACTTAAAAGATAGCAAGGTTTCATGACAACACCGTATTCCATTTACTCACTTTATCTTTAGAAGTTTTTGCATTGTCAATGGTTTTGAGGTCATGTTGCTGTGAGATACAGCTATAATTATGGTGCTTTGGAGCAGAAATGTGGCTTCTAAGTGGCATTTCTCCATCACAATTTTTAATAGTGGCTGAGAAGTCATATTTTTACAATTTCTGGGGTCATGCTGCTTTGAAATGCAGCAACACTACGGGTCCTATTCTAAAAAATGTTGTTTCTAACAGACATTTGTTCTTCACAATTGACAAAAGTGGCTCAAGGGTCATGTTTTGAAATTTTGGGGGCATTTTTCTGTGACATGCAGCTATACTACAGGTCCTATTATAAAAAAATGTTGTTTCTAACAGACATTTGTTCTTCACAATTGTCAAAAGTGGCTCAAGGGTCATGCTTTGAATTTTTGGGGGCATTTTGCTGTGACATGCAGCTATACTACAGGTCCTATTATAAAAAAATGTTGTTTCTTATAGACATTTGTTCTTCACAATTGTCAAAAGTGGCTCAAGGGTCATGCTTTGAATTTTTGGGGGCATTTTGCTGTGACATGCAGCTATACTACAGGTCCTATTATAAAAAAATGTTGTTTCTAACAGACATTTGTTCTTCACAATTGTCAAAAGTGGCTCCTGGGTCATGTTTTGAATTTTTGGGGGCATTTTGCTGTGAAATGCAGCTAGACTACAGGTCTTATTGTAAAAAATGTGGTTTCTAACAGACATTTGTTCTTCACAATTGTCAAGAGTGGCTCAAGGGTGATGGTGCTGTCAGAAATCACTCTCAGAAGCCAGGAGGGCAAATGTCTTCTCAACTAAGAAGTGTTTTGGGGATGATTAGGACATTTTTATTACTTATGGGGTGTGCGGACGAATTAACACATCTACACGTGTAAAAAATACTTTTAAAAACTGCAGGGAGGGGTGTATGTTGTATGTTATCACACTTGAAAAAAAAGCAAAATGATAATAATGTAAAACTATAAATAAAACTTCCCTAAATAAATTCTGTAAACAAATGTCAGTTACCAAAAAATATACTAAATGACAGTCACTGTACAAAATAGCATAGTGCCACTTTGTGATCTGTGGGTCAAACAGGTTTAGGGGTCATGCTGTGGCCCAGGACAGGTATAGTCAATGTCCAGTGAAACTAAAATGGTGGTTGAAAGACTCCTATTTCCGGCACTTTTTAATCTGTGGGTCAGACAGGTTTAATGGTCATTCTGCGGTACAGGACAGATATAGTTAATGTCCAGTTCAACTAAAATGGTGGTTCAAAGACTCCTTTTCCCGACACTTTTTAATTTGGGGGTCAGACAGGTTTAATGGTCATACTGCGGTACAGGACAGATATAGTTAATGTCCAGTTCAACTAAAATGGTGGTTCAAAGACTCCTTTTCCCGGCACTTTTTAATTTGGGGGTCAGACAGGTTTAATGGTCATACTGAGGTTCAGGACAGGTATAGTCAATGTCCAGTTCAACTAAAATGGTGGTTCAAAGACTCCTTTTCCCAGCACTTTTTAATCTGTAGGTCAGACAGGTTTAATGCTTTATTATTAACAGTTTTCTATTGAAATATTTCCTGGATATTGGGCAGCCTGAACTTATAGGATACACATCTTTTCTAGTAACTGCAGGTTTCTTTGTTAGGTGCAAAACTCCACTTTTATTATCAGTATACATTTCAGATAGGTGTTCATTTTCAATTTTGCCCATTCCACCTTTGTTGATATATCCACCTTACACTTAAATTTGAATCCAGCAATTTTATAGTCACCACAGGTGAATTGAAAGGAGGCAAAAAATATCTTGTATTATACGAATAGACAAGCTCTATAAAGAATTCTGGATAAAGTTCAATAAGACTTAGTGTAGACATTGCACTGCAATATCTTTATTATTAACAGTTTTCTATTGAAATATTTCCTGGATATTGGGCAGCCTGAACTTATAGGATACACATCTTTTCTAGTAACTGCAGGTCTCTTTGTTAGGTGCAAAACTCCACTTTTATTATCAGTATACATTTCAGATAGGTGTTCATTTTCAATTTTGTCCATTCCACCTTTGTTGATATATCCACCTTGCACTTAAATTTGAATCCAGCAATTTTATAGTCACCACAGGTGAATTGAAAGGTGCCAAAAATATATTGTATTATACGAATAGACAAGCTCTATAAAGAATACTGGATAAAGTTCACCAAGACTTAGTGTAGACATTGCACTGCAATAGCTTTATTATTAACAGTTTTCTATTGAAATATTTCCTGGATATTGGGCAGCCTGAACCTATAGGATACACATATTTTCTAGTAACTGCAGGTCTCTTTGTTAGGTGCAAAACTCCACTTTTATTATCAGTATACATTTCAGATAGGTGTTCATTTTCAATTTTTCCAATTCCACCTTTGTTGATATATCCACCTTGCACTTAAATTTGAATCCAGCAATTTTATAGTCACCACAGGTGAATTGAAAGGTGCCAAAAATATCTTGTATTATACGAATAGACAAGCTCTATAAAGAATACTGGATAAAGTTCACTAAGACTTAGTGTAGACATTGCACTGCAATAGCTTTATTATTAACAGTTTTCTATTGAAATATTTCCTGGATATTTGGGG
>JAODAL010027386.1:0-55055 GCA_025379985.1 Phyllomedusa bahiana
TTGGCCATTTCCCGTCTATTTGGGTTTTATTCCTCATCCAGTAGGCAGACCCTCACCACTGTAGTACACTTGTATGAAGTCTCCGCCTCACATGTTGTACCTATATTATCTGCGTAGTCCCCAGGCGAGACGCCAAAATAAAATCTGACTACAGACCACACCTCTAATTTAACATAAACCCAAGTCCAGATGCCAAAATTAATGCAAAATCCAAATCAAACCCCTAAATGAATTTAGACCACTGACTAGGCTCCTATGTGCTTACCTCTCTGGCATCACACCTCAAGCTTCTAACGCTGGTCTTGGAAGCTTGCATGCACAAACACAGACGTCCTTATACTGGGCAGTATTGGGATCATTACAATGCAACACCCATTAAGCCCCTCTGAGACCCTGCTCAAAATTTAGAATGTAATTAAAGGGACGCTACCATTAACATTTTTCTTTTCACACATTGCCAAGCAATATGTGATTATTACATGGATTTTTTTTTAATTGGGTGGTTGGATTTTTATATAATTTTTTAAAGTTCCCCTATCTACATTACTCTCTCTGAATTCCCTTTTCTGAGCTCTGATAGCACAGCAGTGAGAGGATTGCTTGATGGTCCTTCTTTCTGATCGGCTCTGGTCTAAGAACTGTAAATATCAGCAGCAATAACCTGACATGTGAACAAACCCCCTCCTTTATTCTTTCATGTATTGTTCTTTACATTGCCCTAATCTTATCTATCCCTGTTCAGAGAACAATAGAGTAATTATTGTCATTACCTACTATTTGTAATGAGACTATATAATGATAAGTAGCAGCTGAAGTAAAGTCAGATCAGTCTGCCCTTCCAAGCAAAATATTTCTCTTACAGCCAGAGAAGAACAATATTTTAAATTTATTTTTAATTGCACAGGAAGGCCAAAATAAAAATAAAAATTACAAAAATGTAAAAAAAAAATTGTTTTTCAGGAATATTGGTTTTAACAAAAGAAAATTCTTTCTGATGGCAGCGTTCCTTTAAACAGCAAGCTGCAGTGGCAAGCAAGCCCCTGTTTTAATTTTTGTCTGTGGCCCACTAATACCAGTACTAGCAGCATTGCTCTGATGGCTATACAGATGTCCTGCACTGATTCATTTATTGTGATATCCGATTCTTATACTTCTTACTATTCCTAGACAATACTAGAGACAATGGGGCACATTTATCAATAGTAATAGTTTTAAGTTAGTCTAGACAGTCTTACGATGTGAAACATTTATCACAGTGTTGATAAATCTGGCGCAGGTTAAAACTGTCTAGTCTAACTTTGCACCCCTATTAAGTAGGCTTACTTTTAGGCCTCGTTCACACGGCTTATTTCGCCGCGTATTTGCCGACGGATTGACGATCGTCAATCCGTCGGCAAATCAGTCAGAAACAAGTCACAGCCTATTTTCTATTGATTTCAATAGAAAATACGGCTCGTCGTTCACACGACGCGTAGTTCCGTCCGGATTGCCGCCGCGGATTGACGACGGCAATCCGGACGGAAAAAAACAATGTGCATGTCAATTATTTACGGACGGATTCACCACCTTCAATGATTGGAGATGGTGAATCCGTCGGGAAATCAGTTACAAATACGTGCCACACTTAGTGCCACTTATTTGCAACCGATTTTCAACTTATTTCAGAACGTATTTACATCGGAAATCCGTTGTAAATACGTTCTGAAATAAGCCGTGTGAACATAGCCTTAGGGTGTGTTCCCAAAGCAAAGACAAAATTCCGGTTGGATTTTCCAACCGGTGTTTTGTCTTCTTTTTGGGATGTAGGGGGGCGACTTTTGTCTGCCGTTTGTGGATTCAAGCTGTCCCCCTTCACACCCACATGTTGATGTTCTGCCCAAAAAACGGGCGGAAGAATGAACATGGTCTAAGTTTTTAGAAACGCTGGCGGTGTCAAAAACCATCCAGCAGAAAATCTGTGCAGTATGGACTGCTGCACGGAAATTCTATTTAAAATAATATAAAAGGTTGACAGTCAGTTTACAGAAGGTTTTCTAATCCGAAAACAGTCTATAAAATGGCTGAAAACCCTTGCCGTGGGGACAAGCCCTTATGCCACTAACTGGACAAAAAAACAAATCAAAATCCTCAGGTTTTACTATGCAAATGCTGATTCAGAATCCTACAGTATTTTGACTCTAGTCATGTGGGTGCAGTCATGTGGATGATATGTTTCTATATGGTTTACTGTACCCGATTTACATGTTATAAGTGACTGTTTGAGAGACAGGAGATGACTCTCTATGGGACGGTGTGGTGACTCATCCATTCCCACTTGGTGGATACTATTTTAAAAATAGCAGCCTAAATTTTCTGCATTCATCTCACTGTAACACAGTTAGCTAGGAATAGCAGAACTGTTAATCACTGCTATAGAACCATCCACAGCTTGACCAGTTAGTATCAGTCTGAAACTGGCTGTGGCTTTGTAAAAACTGCCTAGTGAGACAACTCCTTTAAAGAGATCTAGCTGTCATTGTACTGACCTGACTTTTCTGAGGTGTCAGGCAGCTGAAATGAGCAGCTTTCTGTCACAAAAGTACAAACATAGCACGCAAAGTATTCTCACTGTGTTCTGCAATAGAACCTGAATGCAGAAACCTCTTCCTTCTTGCATTGGGGTATAAAAACCTGCAACATCAGAGTGACTTTCCTCACATTCAGCTGTGACATAGAGCAGAGGAGGACACAATCTGCATCCTCTTAACCATTCTATGTATACAGATCACTAGCAGGCATTAGGTCACTGTTATCTGTGATCTGCACACAGAGAAAGGCTTGGAGGAAACAGTTCATGCCTTCCAGCTCCAGCCCAAGGGCAATAAAGCTACAAAGTTAAATGATAAATAAGTAAACAAAAAAAAATGATGTAAAATATAAATATATATATAAATATAAATATATATATATATATATATATATATATATATATAATATATATATATATATATATATATATTATATATATATATAAACTAAAAAAAAAAGCCATCCTCCACCAGTATCACGTGGATCATCCTTTGTGTTAGGCTATGTCTACACTGCATTGGACAAAAAAACGGCCCAAAAGCGGTCGTTTTTTCTCCCATGCAGGACCGAGGTTTTTGTCACACTTTTTACAAAAACTGCGGTCACTTCTCGTTTTCCTGACGTCACCCACACAATTGTATTGTATGGGAAGATGGCAAGAAAACGAGAAGCATCGGCGTATTATACAACATGTTGTATAATACGTCGCTGCCGAAAGACGGCCAGAGAAAAGACGAGCTGTGTAGACTGCAGCTCGTCTTTCCTATTGCTGCCTATGGGGCCGCAGGAACGATCATATCTTCAGCGCTTTTAAAAGACGAAAATCGCCGAAGATATGATTGTTTTCCTAAGCAGTGTAGACATAGCCTTAATGTAATGTTCAGTCCAGCTCCAACAATAAAACTCAAATCTTTATTTAGTCCATGTTAAAAAAAAGGAAAATATTTTTAAAAAGTGGATAGTCTAGTTGAGACACGCTAAACGCTGATGTATTTCAGGTAGTTAAGACAGTCGTATCTAAGACAGAGATACAAACAGATATATATATACTAACTTATATCTCATCCCAATGCAGGATTCATAATTTACGCTGCTCAGTACTGCTCTATAATGTCCTCCTTGCTACAGTTGATGAGACCTTCTCTTCTGTGTGTGCAATATATGGGAGATATCATAGCAGCTAGTGTCTACCCACCAGCTCAGGGACCACTGAAAATATGATAACGAACTTACTGAGGGGAAAAATATGGAAAAAGGTCATAGAAAAGTTGTATAATTGCAAGAAATATTGTTACTCATGTAACACACACAACAGCTTATCCTAAAAAGTTAAAGGGGGTATTCCCATCTAGCTGTTTTCACTCCTCTTTGGGCTCACACTTCCTATGCAAGCTGTGGACAGGTCTATGTCAGTGACTGACATTTCAGTTCTGCTAGATCCTAATCCTAGCTGAGCCTGTTAGAGTGACATTACTGATGGAGGGGTTGTGAAAAACAACTACACCATCCAAGCAGGATGTCTGGCTACAAATGTGAGCTAGCAGATCTGTATTTGTTGTGTGTTTGAGAGGAGGCTTCTAGTAAGACAGAAAAACTTACATTATGCCAAGAAACACTCTTAGCTCTGAAGACTCTGTTACCTTTTTTTGTAATTACACATAAATGTGCTCTGCAGACCTAACAGAATAGTACAAGATCAGTGATTGAGACACAAGCTCTGTCCTGCTGAAAAAACACAGGAAGGAGTGACTTCACCAGCCCAGCCACTACTAGAGCAGAGAGATAGTCGACAACTAGAAAAGCCTGTGTGAACAAGCAGGCAGTAAGAACTGCTCTAACTCTGAAATTAAGCAAAATTGGAGAAGCAATGTGTTTGGTGATAATATTTATTTATCTTTGCCTACATGTTTAAATCTTATCAATGAGATGGAAAGTCTCTTTAAGTTTAGATAATCTTAAATTATAAAATGGAAAAAAAAATAGAATAACAAATAATAATGTAATAACATATTTTCTACTATATCAACTGAGAGAGAGAAAGGTTAGAAATCAGACATCAGAAGGCCTTGGTTCATACCAACATAAAAAATATAATTTAGTCATTTGCCAAAAAATTATGTGCTCAAAAATGTTATAATAAATCTTTATATGGAGTTGGAGCTTCAGAACTTCTCTTCACACACACATTGAGTTAAATTATAATATTATGTCTGCTGCCGCCACCACTAGAGGGAGTTCTTAACATAAAGATGTATACAGCTGTCAAGACAGTTGTTTCAAATTAAGTGCAGTGCCAAGGAGAGTTTGTAAGCAGTAACGATTACCTACTTTAATTTCTTTAAGCAATACAGTCATCTCTTCTTCTCTGTGTCTTTATTACAGCATAAACCTAACAGATTAAAGCAAGATTCACATTTCACCTGAAAGAATGGAAAGTCATTCAAATTTTATGATGATGATCTAATTTGATTGTGAAATTCCTCTAAGATAATTTAAGATTGCTGTAATGTTGGGAAGGATAGCTATTTAATCAACTAATATACAATCCTTCTAGACACCATCTCTTACTAGCTCAGGATGAAGAAAATTGATTTTTGTTTTTATGGTTTGGAACTTCTGCATTCAGCTTGCTGGGGCTTCCTATTGCTGAACAATAAGATGAGCCGGGAAGGAACATTAAGTAGACAGAGGCATGAAAGAATGCAATTGGCTAGAATTAGTTTTTTGGCCTTGATATTGCAGTGATCTGCAATGGACTGAATACAACTCACTTAAAGGAGTTTTGCCACAAAGTGAAATTGACGTGGGAAGCTTGCAAATTACATAATAAACATTTTCACCATTCATCATTATTAAAAATTCTGGACCATTTTTGTTTTAGCTGCTCCTTTTGTGAGCCTTTGTTTACAGCTCATCTCCAGGGGATACGACCAGGACTGAGAGCTCCACACTCCTGGTCAGACATCACTTCTCCTTTCAGGCTGCTACCGAATGTTCAAACCCCAGGTGCTGTCATTCTACTCCCGTCCTCTGTACTTCTTAGTAATTAGTCAAACAATGCAAATAAATTAAAAAAGAAACCTCAATGAGGGATGTGCATTGATAAAGAAAAAAAAATCCACAGGTTTGGTTACTGCAGGGATTTGAACCTAGGAGCCTTATGTAGTGAGGCAAAAACTTTACCTCTGCGCTACATTGTAGCCACTCACAGCAGTATACATAAACAGACCTTTCTTTTACGAGGGTGAAGAAAGGCATGGTGATGTCATTCTGCTGGGTCACATGATATGCAATTCAAACAAATCACACACACTCCCTTCTGAGCACACAGATCTGAAGAGCCGGATACAGGAGGTATGGAATGAAATCGTGGCAAAACCCCTTTAAAGGTTCAGTTGAACAACACTGTTCAGATTGGGCTGTCTATGCACACATTATTTTATTAATCAGTTGAATAGTTAAGAGTAGCATGTGCAAGACTATTCTTATATTAACACAAATTAGTTGCCTTTAGGCATTATACACATATCTGTGTTACGGGTCTATTTGATATGAATCCATAATACATTGTGGTTAGAACTTTATGGACTTATTCTTCACTAGATGCTTTACATTTGTCACTTACAAACTAGAGTCCACTATATTGGGACACCCAGAATTTCAGGCAGGTATGGATAACCCTCAGTTTGGGATCTGGGTAGAAAAAGGCATCACTGGTATCACTCAATTTTTAGATCCCCAAAAACAAAATCGGAGTTTTTACACATTTGCGGACTTTGCTCACAAGCATGACCTTCCCTCAGCTCATGTTCTTGCTTTTTTGCAGACCTTGGCTTTCTATAGATCCAAACTCACCAATATGAAGCACCTGTCCCCACACAAATTTGATGATCTCATCGGCCCCTCTCTTCTGCAGGACACTCTTTGTCCACATTGTATGCTGGCCTGAGAAATTTCTATTCCAATGGACGTCCACCCTCACTATTTTCCAAATGGGAGAAATTGTATCCAGGCCAAGATATATCACATAAGATCCTCCAAGGTTGGGCGGCTGTTATGTAAATATGGTAGTGAACAAAAAAAAATGGAGGGATACTTTTTTCAGAATTCCCCATTTGGGGTTTAATATCCCCCCCATCCGTCTTGCCCTAACCCAGTCTCACGGCATGGCCCAAAATGTGAACCCCGCTCACCACTTTCTTGCATAGTATGTGGACATTTTTCAAGTATTTCCCAATTTTTTGGGATAGTTTGGTTACTTTATTAAACTCAAGACTTGGGAACCAAGTAGGCAATTGACCCAGTTCAATTATTATTCCACAATATCCCTCATGACTTTAAAAACCAACCAGTGATCCAAATTTTTCTTTTAGCTGCTAAGCGCTGTGTCCTGTCAAAGTGGCTCGATCCCAGCGCACTGTCTATAGAAGAGGGGATTCAGGTGGTTAAGCAACACTTAGAAATGGATAAGTTAGACGTCATTAGAATCAAATCATAATGATTATGAGTAAGGGCATGTAATTGCCCGAAACGCGTAAATCGGGGGCATCATCTGAATTTTTTGGGGGGAGATGCCATAGTTTGGATCTTTGTATTTTAGCATTTTAGCATTGCAATAAATTTTTATATTTTTTAATGGATTTGGTCCTGGAACGCCTCATCAATCTACTTTTACACCAAGAACCCTTCCTTTATAACTCATGGTATCTGTCGTCACAACTGGCAGGCGACTTGGGGTGTTTAGATGTTGGATCACCCTCAGGGCAGCTACCTACTATCACATAGCTGCTCTTGGGGCCCGCTGGTGTGGGACAGCTCTGTCTATCAAAGTGTTTGATTCACTCAGTGTATTCTATCTTTCTGTATATTTTGGTGAGGATCGCACGGCATTGAACCTGGGGTAGAACCGCCCTTTTGTTTTTTTGTTTTTTTTCCTCTGGCATTTAATCTCCAGAAACTTTCTTAATGTTATACTGCACTGCTTGGTGTTATTTGTTAGTATTATTTTTATTGTCACGTTTTACATGGGCATTTTGGTCCACTATGTTTATCTAGGACTCTATGGCAATTCCCGTGTGACTCTTTGTCATTTGAGCCGTAGTATTGCCTTGCGCGGCTCGTACATGGTGAAGTCGAGTCTGCGTTTTACAAAATAGTGCCCATGTTTAACTGTATTGCTTCTACTCTGTATTTGTTCTGTTTGTTTTGTCTCACATGTAATTTGTAAAATCCTTAATAAAAATTATGTTTAAAAAAACAAAAACAAACTAGAGTCAATGCTGCTGAATTTCATAGTATAAACCATAGTAAAATATACCTCCTTACTGGATAATGACATGCCTCTCTATGATAAAAAAATATATTACTGCTTTCATTGGAAATTCTTTAACAAAGTGTATCTACACAACCCAATAAATGCATGTACGCTTGTGGATTAGTAAATACACTACAATTATGCTCACGTACTCTGTTGTAAAGTGGGGATTAAGATCCTATATAGATTACTTCCCACCAGTGTTTGTTAAATGCAGTGAAGGGGATTGGACAACTGATGCATATTTTGCATACAAAATAGCGCAACATGCTGCTAGTTTCTTTCACTTCCAAATGTGTGCATTTTGTGCTAGAAAAAAAACACAAACTAAGGGGAAAGATCATTTCATTTATGTCAAGATCTTCTGACTAATGGGGAAGCTAGCACATATACACGGTGCTCTGCATAAATGAGTACACCCCCTATGAAGAGTAAGATTTAAACCAATATCTCGATAAACATAAGAACAATTGCCAAATTTTGACACTTAGGGCAACATGTCCGAAAATTGCCGTTGCCGCAGCAGATTTTGGCGCATTTCATCAGTGTAAAGTGCGCCTCGAAGTACGATACTTTGTAAAACCCGGCATCTGGTTTACCTTACATAGTGACTTAATGCGCCTAAAAAGGCCTAAAAATGCGGCGCATGACATGTCATTACTAGTGTATGTAATGCGCTTCGATAGGCACATTACGTTATGGAGGCGCACAGCGTATCATTGCTACTATATATGCACCTTTTTAGGCGCATTACAATGTGTTTTGGTATATTACTGTTCAGTAAGAGTATTTTTGCCACAAAATAGACCGAAAAAACGGCGCTTGCATATTGGGACATGTTGCCCTTAGTTTCATAGAACATTTTTTAACCCATAACATGAAAATAAGGCTAATATAACTTAGTTTACAAAATCTTCCGTTTTACTCAAATTAGTTGATGCCAAAATACAATCTACACCAGGCCTGGATGCCTGAAGGAGAGTGATACTCAACTTGTCTCTTCAGAATTCCCCAGAGGTTTTCGATTGGGTTCAGGTTAGGAGACCTACTTGGAGACTGAATCTCTTTCACCCTGTTCTTCAGAAATGCAACAGTGGCCTTAGAATTATTGTCATGTTGGAAAAATGCATGATAGCCAAGGGCACAGAGTGATGGCAGCATCATGTCTTTCAATGTAGAGCAGTACATCTGTGAATTCATGATATCATCAATAAAGTGTTTCTCCACTACACCAGCAGCGCATCTGCCACCCCCATATTTCACTGTAGGCACCATACATTTTCCTTGTACTCCTAACCTTTTTACGCCAAACAGTTATGAAGACATCAGTTACAAAAACATTGATCTTGGGACTACTGAGACGCTATACTCTGGAATAATGAGACCAAGATAAATGTTTTTGGAACTGATGGTTTCCATGGTTGGAAAATAACAAAATGTAACAATAATTGGTCGATCTAAACAATATTTTCTAGATTTTCTATCTAGAATTTCTTACCCCTCTAAAAAATATTTATTTAGATATAAGCACCTCATCACATATATTAAACAGTTTTGTAAACCAACATGTGCATCAATGTTAAGCTTTTAAATAAAAACAGGATTGAGCTTCCTTCACATGTCAGTAGTTCTTTTTTGAAACATGTTTGTTTCCTGCATTCATGTTGTGTGTTTTTGAATTATGGGCCACATGTATGAACCTGTTTAGGTCTAAAACTCACTGTTTTGCCCATAGTAACCTATGGGCAAAAGAGTGAGATCTAGACCTAAACAGGTTCATACATGTGGCCCTATGTGTCTTAACACCACAAAAAAACCACTAACAAATGCAGGTTATGATGCAATAACATGGATTTATAACATGGATGTATTTCATGGGTTATGTGGCAAAATTCCTGTAGGATCTACATGATTTGTATTGGAAAAAAAGGCAGCACAAAGCGCAACACCTGTATACTCATAAGGCTGCTTTCACACAGCACAGTTTTGGTGCAGTTTTAACTGCGCTCCAACTAAACTGCCTTTATTACCAGCAAGCTTCTTTCAGTTGTCTAAATTGTTAGGAAAGGTGTTTCAAGTAAGTTATCAATTACTGTGTTTGAATTCTTGTGGATTACAAACATACTAATTGATTTCTCACTTTCCAAACAGTTTAGATAAGTGAAAGAAGCTTGCCAGTAATAAAGGCAATTTAATTGGAGCCCAGTTAAAACTGCACCAAAACTGCACTGTGGGAAAGCACCCTAAAGAAGTAAAAAAATTTCAAAGGTTAATGTAACAATCTTAAATAAATTATGACATGAGCCCCAAATATGCCCGACAAACAAAGAAAAATAGCAAACATGGCATTGTTTTTAGTGAATTTAAGCTTCCAGCTAACATCTGTCCGTGGCGTTTTTTTATTAATAAAAAAGTGTTAAAAAATTCCAGGAAATTGTCAAAAAAACACAATGTGTGAAAGCACTCTAATTAAAATAGAATGGTAAAACTCCAAAAGTCCAGAATATTTTGCTTCTTCAAGTTGCCATTTTTTATTTTTTAAGGTGTCAATTTAAATAAAGATGAATGTAGATTTAAGACACGTTTTGTGTTTGCTTTAGGAGTTTAGCTAACCATAGATTTAAATACAAAATTGAGGTATGCATATCCTAAATTCAGCTGGCAGCAAGCAAAGGACCTGTCAGATTAAAATCTGAATGAATGAGATAACCAGCTTATCTTCATAAGAAAAGGCTCTCAGGGCAAAGTATTCAAGGCAAGTGTTTATGTTTGTTTTAACCTGGGGACTGCACAGTGCAATATTTCAGATGGCTGCTTTCTCATTAGCCTTTGGAAGGAAACAGTGTGTCTATTTGCACTAGCAACAAAGAGAATAGCAGGAGAAATGTCAGCTTGGGTGAGCAGAGCTGGTTAGCACAAAATGAACAAGAGGGGCGAGCCAGTCACCTCTCACCTTCCATGGGCTGCTCAGCTTGCAGCTGCAGTGAGTACACACACATGGAGTAGGGAAAGAGTGAGGCAGAATCAGATTTATTCCTCCTGCACGTGAGCTGGGGAACGCAGACAGATCAGCTGTATTTGTACAGTGAAAAGGGAGCCCATCTGAAACAAGGCAGCAGGTGCCTGTCACTGGAGAGAAGGCCTGGGTGTTAAGCAGTGTAGGGGGGGACAGTGCGTCTGATTAACATTCTACATTACTATAATTAGCATCTTTAGAACAGTGGATTTGGATGGTCTTAGATCACCCAACAAAGGGCTTTTATCAATGGCCCCTTTTACTAGCTATAAGCAGTGTGGCTATACGGCCAAGGAACAGTTTGGAAATTGGTTTGCCATAAAACTTTACTAGAGGCTTTGGATGTCGCACCAAAGAGAACACATTATTGTAAACTTTTTCTATTTAATCTGAATAATTTAAAACAATGAAGAAAAAGCCATATGTGAAAGTTAAAGAAAAGTCAAAATAAAAAAAATAAGCATGTAGCGGAGCAAAAATATCAATGGTTCAAAGCGTATGTGAAAGGTCAGGGCATGTTTAGCTACAAGAGTGCAAACAAGAGTCAAAACAAAGATACTTCTTCCCTCTTCAACCTCACAACTAAAGAGCTGTGCAGTCTTGCAAACTCTATTTTATGTATGAGTTCTTAAAAGTCTATTAGTACCAAGAGTCCAAGCAAAGTCTAAAACATAGCCTAATGTCCCGTCTACACGACAAGCTTTTACGCAGATTCAGGTTAATTGAAAATCTGAGTTGTAGTCCACATGACTCATTTTTCAATATTATCAATAGGCTGGATTGCAAAAAATTAAATTTTTGCAAAAAGATGTAGAACATGTTGAATAATCTACCTGATCTGCTTACAAAACAACCAAAATCCACATTGAAAAACAAGCGGTTTTCGGATTCCGAATCCGAGAATTCTGACCAGTGTCCTGTGGACGCGGCCTAAAGAGTACTTTCGCATACATCTTTTTTTTGAAAAGCTCTCACTGCAGGTGAAATTATAAGGCATAAGAAAAATAAAGGAATAACTTCCTATTATTATAATTTGTATTTTTATTATTGACTTATTATCTCTTTCTGCTGGAATCACTCCCAGGGTCGGCGTTGGAAGTGGCATTTTTTGTGTGTTAACCTCACAAAAGAGCAGTTGATATATACCCAAGTACGTAAAGAGGTTGTCTATTTTGTTGTTTTATTATTATGTATATAAAAGAAACATCATTTTCCAGTATAGAAGTATTGAACATTCCGCTCTTAAACCCTTTTTATACCAAAGCAGACTGCTCCTATCGGGAAAGACAATGGTGTAGCTCACATTCCTGTCCACAGTAAGGGCTTCCGTGGACTAAGGCCTCGTTCACACGGCTTTTTTTTGTCCGTGGATTGGCGCCGACTCCGCCCGGATTTGCGCTGCAGTACGGCGCCAATCCATCGGAGTAATTACGGTAATTCCACTGCTCTCAAGAGAACAGTGGATTCCGTCGCTCCTCCCGCTGGGCGAATCCACCGCGGGGGGGAGAAAGTGACATGAACTTTTTTATAGGGCGCGTACGCGCCGTAAAAATGAAATTGTCTATGGGGCCCGGGGAGCGCCGCCCCCGCCGCGCTCCGGCCCCGCCCCCATCCCCGCCCCTTAAATTCCCACCCCGGGATTTGTGAGCGCAATCCAGCTCACAAATCCGTCGTGAATAAGCCGTGTGAACACGGCCTAAGGGTGCGACCACACGTCAGTATGCAAATAGTGGCCGGATTCTGATTAAAGAATACGGCCGATATTTTGATATTTTGTACATGGTTTTGGGGGACGGTTCTGTATGCAGTTTGCAGATTCGCCCATCCCCCTCAACCATTTACATGTTCATGTTCCGCCCAAAAACCGGGTGGAAGAACGAACATGTTCAAAGTTTTTAGGACCGCCGGCAGTGTAAAAAAATTGTCCAGCAGAAAATCCATTCAGTGGGGACTGCTGATTGGATTTTCTATTAAAGTCAATCAGGTTGGTTTCAAATCCAAAAACCATCTGTAAATGCGACCAAAAATCCTAACTATGGGCTAAACATGATGTCAATCATGTGATCCACCACACATGTCATGTAACCCTTCTCACAATAGTTGGTAGGAATGTTGCCCCATTCCTTCTGACAGAACTGGTGTAACTGAGCATGTTTGTAGGTCACCTTGCTTGCACCTGCCTTTTCAGCTTTGTCCATAAATAATCGATAGGATTGAGATCAGGGTTTTGTGATGGCCACTCCAAATCATTGATTTGATTATCCTTAAGCCACTTTGTAACCAGTTTGGCAGTATGCTTCAGGTAATTGTCCATTTGGAAGCCCATTTCCGCCCAAGCTTTAACTTCCTGGCTGATGTCTTGAGATATTCCTTCAATTTTGCCAAAAAATCTTGCATCCTCATGATGACATCTATTTTGTGAAGTGTACCAGCCCCTCCTGCAGCAAAACAACTCTACGACATGATGCTACAACCCCATGTTTCATAGTAGGAATAGTGCTCTTAGGCTTCCAAGCTTCTCCCTTTTTCCTCCAGATGTAACAATGGTCATTATAACCAAACAGTTCAATTTTAGTTTCATCAGACCACAGGACATATATACAAAAATGTAGGTCTTTGTTCCTGTGTGCATTTGCAAACATTAATCCAGCTTTTATATGTTTATTTTGCAGTAATAGCTTCTTCCTGACAGAGTGGCCTTTCAGACCATGTTGATACAGTTCTCATTTCACTGTGGATAATGACACAATCTTACCAATTTCTGCCAGCATCTTCACAAGGTCCTTTGCTTTTGTTCTTGGGTTGATATGCACATGTCAGACCAAAGCATGTTTATTTCTGAACCCGTCTCCTTCCTGAGCGGTATGATGGCTGGGCATTCCCATCTTGTCTATACTTGTGTATAATTGTTTGTACAAATGAACAAGGCACCTTCAGGTATCTGGAAATTGCACCCAAGTATGATCCAGACTTGTGCAAGTCCACAATTCTCTTCCTGATACCTTGGATGATTTCTTTAGACTTTCCCATGATGTTACACACAGAAACAGTGTTTTACTTGTGTGCATTTAAAAATAAATCCACAGGTGTATTTCTAATTAACTCAGATGTTTCCAATAAACCTTCCAAAGACATGACATCATTATATGGGTATATGGGTTGTCCCAAATTATTTAAAGGCACAGTTATCCTAGTGTGTGTAAACGTTTGACTTTGCAGAAAGTAATAAAAATGCCTTAAAAAAAACTCTTTCTATCATTATTCTGGCATTTGGCAACTATAAATAATTTTGGTAATCCTAATTGACCTAAACAGGTAAAGTTTATTCTGATTTCATGTGAGATAGTGAGAAAAAATGCATATGTGTCTTTTTATATAGTGTATGTAAACTTCTGGTTTCAACTGTAAATAGGTATTCAAGCACATTAAAGTTGTGTCCTTTTATATTCAGTTGTAATGGGTATGAAAAACTAGGGATCAAAACTTAAAAGAAAGTTTACATCTGATTAAAATAAACTTATTATAACTCACAAAATCATGCAATAGCACCCCGGTATAACATTTATGCAGCTTCAATTATTGTAACAGCATTGGAGCCTGGTGTTTATTAATAGTGGCTCCACAGAACGGTATTGTTTGGAGCACATTGTATAAAACAATTACAATCCAATTGAGGTAATATGTAACAAGATAAAGAAATCCAACACAATAAAATTGCTGACACTGAGAACCTGTAGATTAGACCAAGAGGCTGTTTTTCTGACGCATATGGACACGGCCACTAACCATTTTTAGGAACCTATTGGCAAAAAGCAAATGTGCAACCCTCTGCAGAATTGTTGTGACATTGTAGAAAATTACAATTTCAAAGTCTTATTAAATATTACTATGGGAACAGCTATTTATTATAGCATATAGGTTTATCCCTCTGAAAAAATGACTTCTTAATTTAGAGTCATTCCTGTAATAAATTAATCAAGAAGGCTAAAAACTGTCCTTACTTTTTATTGCATTTGTGAAGCTTAATTTTAAAATACATTTCAGCCAAAGTGGGACTGGTTGGAGCCTTTCTTATCAGATATAATAAACTAATCAAAGCTCATACTATGGGGAATACATTTTTGCAGATTAATAAATGGCTTTCACTGAATCTAAACAGATCTAACTCTAATAGGAATATTCAACTTTTGAACAACAAATTCATCAATTTCACAGTTAAAAGGCAAGCAAGTAGCTCTGCAAATATAAAATGTGTAGTTTTGCAGAATTCCTTGTACCAGACAGCACTGTCATACAGAAGTCCAGATTTAAGTGGCTGCCTCACAAAGACAGATTTAGTACATGCTCTGTTAGTGCATATAGCTGCCATACAGGGGGCCTTTTGCTTAGGACTCTTACTCTGGCAGAATTGGTGGCCTTTTAATGCTAGTGGGCAAATATACTGGTAGACAAAAGCAATAAGGGATGATAACTGGTGATTGAAAAAAATTTAACTCATGGGAGCAGGGGCATAACTACATTTCATAGGGATCCATAGCAAAATGAGATGGAGCCCCACTACTTAATGACAATAAATCAGAAAAGTAGTATATGCAACAATAAATAAAGGTATAAATTATACCTCTATAGATCAGGGAACCCAAACAGTAGTGCTATATAGCATTAAACCACTACCTACGTGTTCCTTACACAAAGGATGTTTTGTACCTGAGATTTGTTGGTAGACCCTGGAGGTTTGATGGGGTCACTGCCAATCCAATTTCTATGTGAAAGTTCCAGCACTCTTTCACATCTCCTATCATATGCTATGTCTACAAGCACAGGGTTACAATTGGATTTTTAAGCAGATTCAGTATTTAAACTCCACAAAAATCCGACTGTATCCAGAGCTCATAGAACACAATAGAAAATCCATGTTGTAGTCTACACAGCACAGATTTTCAACTGTCGGATTTCTAAACCGCCAGCCCTCCACCAGAAGATAGAACATGTTCTATCTTCTGGCGGACTCCCAGTGGATTCCCGTACAGTCAATGTACTGGGACAGCAGAAAATCTGAAAACCGACTGCGGTATTTTGTACAAACCTGCAAAAAAAAACTACAGTACAACTATGTTAAAATGCCATTTGATTTTGGACAGAATTTTGACATTTGCTGCGTAGACATATGAAGGGGATTAGTTTTTCCTTGAGATAAGTGGCTCATACTGTATCTCTTACACCATTTTTTCTAAGGGAAATCAGGAAACATAGACACTTTTGTGAATGGAGAAGCATTTGGCCAACTACCATTGTACTATGTGTAAAGATAACAGTAATTTTTGTTCAGTCATGTCGGAAGAATCTTCTGAAACAGATTCTCATATTTTCTATTGAAAAATGAGCAGATAATTGTCCCTTACACCAGTCACTGATCACATTGTTCAGACAATCTGTGTGTCCAGCATCCTATTGAGGACATGTCCAACTTATCTTAATGACTGTGAAGTGATCAAATGGAGTGTTAACACTATCTAAGTTTAGGGTAACAATGACAGTACAACTCACAAGTACATCAGCAAAAGTTTCAAGATCCTAGAAGAAAAGATGTTGTGCTGTGATCATGTGGTAGATTCTGCAACCATATCAGACTTCCTGTCGTAACCAATTTGAAAACACTGCAGGGGGGTTTCAAAGCTAAATTTGATTTGTTTGCAACAGCTTAGCCTTCACTGCCTGGAAGAGTGTATGTAGTACATAGTAAAAATCAATGAAAAATACAAAAATATATAATAATAATAATTTATTTTTTATTTCAAAACCCAAAATATCCACAGACTTTTACATTTTTGAGGGTAAAATACAACTAAATACATTAATGGTAAAAAGCACTTACAGATCCAAAACAAGGGATGACTTTATGAACGGGGTGTGGCCCGTTTTCTGGGATCAAAAGCTGTAGTACCCTGTTCAAAAGATTTAACAGTCGCACTCCAAACTTTGGCGCAATAAGCGCCTGCGCAACACTTTTTAATGCACCAAAGATTTGGGGAGTTCTGGAGGCGTCGCACCACATTCGTATGATTAGATATATTTATGATTCTTTGACACCAAATCTAGGCGCAGAACAGTTAGAGCAGCCAGACCAGGTTAAAGGGGTGCCGGGAGCCAAACTTGTCAAAATTGGCGCTAGATTTGCGCCGTATGTATGACCTGCAGAAAAACAGTTCACACAGTCTGGCGCATTCTATACTACCTTAAAGCGATTTAGAACTGGCCTGACATCGCCAACGTTCATATATGTTCATACATTATTATACAAGTCGCCCAAGGTGTATACCGTATATACTCGAGTATAAGCCGAGTTTTTCAGCACAAAGAATTTGCTGAAAAATCCCCCCTCGGCTTATACTCGAGTCACTGTCGGCGCTCGGGTGCCTGCAGCCCCTGTACCGACAGGGACCTTCAGTTATATTCGACTCCCCCAGGAGCGCTTTATAACTGAATGCCGAGTACAGCTGACAGCGTCCGGGCCAACTACGGTTGCCGTGCACTGTCAGCGATCTCCCCCTGTGTGCGACTCCTCCGGAGCGCACACGGGAGAAGAAAATACCATTTGCGGCGCAGAGAGCGAGCGCTCCCGCGCCGCAGTGGGACTCCGGGCGCCGCAAACTGGCGGCCTCCGGAGTTTCCGGCAAAAGGCGGCGTGTCATCACGCTGCGTGCGCGGCCTGATGACGTCACCCCCGGGCCGAGAAGACCGAGGAGAGCGCGGGAGGCCGGACAGCGAGAGGCGGAGCGGCGAGGGAGACGGAGCAGCGGGGAGCCAGGTAAGTGGTTTTTTTTGTTTTAAAATCCTGCCTACAGCCTACCTATAGGACCTATACCTGCCTATCCCCTGCCTACAGTCTACCTATAGGACCTATACCTGCCTATACCCTGCCTACAGCCTACCTATGAGACCTATACCTGCCTATACCCTGCCTACAGCCTACCTATGAGACCTATACCCTGCCTACAGCCTACCTATGAGACCTATACCTGCCTATACCCTGCCTACAGCCTACCTATGAGACCTATACCTGCCTATACCCTGCCTACAGCCTACCTATAGGACCTATACCCTGCCTACAGCCTACCTATAGGACCTATACCTGCCTATACCCTGCCTACAGCCTACCTATAGGACCTATACCTGCCTATACCCTGCCTATAGCCTACCTAGAGGACCTATAACTGCCTATAGCCTGCCTAGGGGGCCTATACCTGCCTATAACGACCTATACCTGCCTAGGGGGACCTATACCTGCCTATAATGACCTATACCAGCCTATAACCTGCCTATGAGGGACATATAGCTGCCTATATCTGCCTACGGGGGACATTAAACTGCTTATACCAGCCTATATCTGCCTACGGGGGACATTAAACTGCCTATATCTGCCTATGTAATTTTATTGGTATCTATTTTTATTTTAAAAATTTACCAGTAGCCGCTGCATTTTCCACTCTAGGCTTATACTCGAGTCAATAAGCTTTCCCGGTTTTTGTGGCAAAAGTAGGTGCCTCGGCTTAAACTCGCGTCGGCTTATACTCGAGTATATACGGTATCTCTTAAGATATACTAGTGCATCTAAAAAAATTTGAATATCACTGAAAAGATAATTGATATCAATAATTTAAGTCAATTAGAGAAACCCATATATTGTATAGACTCATTACAGTATGAATTACAAGGTTTAATATAATACACGTGTGAGCCCTATAACAAATAAAAAAATAGTCCTGGAGAACCCCTTTAACTTTCAATGATATTCTGATTTTTTTTTTTTATGCACTAGTACATGTGATTTGCCATATGTATGTATGTATATATAATAATTGTATGTATTATGATATAAGTAATTATGTTGATTTGAATATTGTAACTGATATAAACGTTTTAGAATATAAAAGAAGTCTGGTTTTTATATATGTTGAAAATAAATACAATAATAATAGTACTAACAATATCACATGGCATGTTGTATTTAAAATCCTTAATAAAACATTTTTACCTGTCGATATTTTCAGACCCTGACATGATTCTTCTTTATGCTATGCTGCAACTTCTTTAATCTTAAAATGCTGAATTAGGAAATCTCATGCTTAATGTAACACACTCCGGCTAGGGCAATTTTGGCCACACCACATAAAAATGCTGCACTACTAAAATCACTTACTATTGATAGTCAAAGTGTTCACGTTAAAATCCAGCAGGTTTGGCTCCTAACTTGTGTCACAGTAACATTAATTTGTGGGTTACAACACAAATTGTGCCATTGTGATTGTGTGTAATCTTAGGGCCACATGTATGAAAAGTGTCTAGGTCTAAAACTCACTTTGTTGCCCATAGAAACCAATCAGAGCGCCCCTCTCATTCCAAATAGTGCTCAGGAAAAATGAGAGGGGCGCTCTGATTGGTTGCTATGGGCTCTGATTGGTTGCTATGGGAAAAAAAGTGAGTTTTAGACCTAGACACTTCATACATGTGGCCCTTAGTGTTGTATAGCCTAAAGTGTCATGTTTAGGGAATATTCTGAGAGTTATAATTCAAAGAGGACACCGAAGCTTCTCCAAAGTCTAACTATGTGGACACAAGCCAAGACCCTTATGTCAACCCTAAGGTATTTTATGTGTACCAAAATAAGAGTAGCAGTCTATGAAAGGCGAGTTACAGAGAATAAAAACATCTTTTGGTGTTTCTATGGACGACATTCCACCCACATTTTTCCATAACTGCTATAGCACGCTGACGATCAAAACTTCCTGCTTCCTTTCACAGCCATTAGAGCCTTTTGATGTTTGTATCTTCCCTAAAAATGGATACTGTTGGCAAGAATCTGTCCCTCTAATAAGCCAAACATAAAAGATTAAAGGGATTATCAAAGTTATTGAACAATTTATCCCCCAGTAGGAACTTTGACAACAAACAGGTAGGCCTCTGCCACCACACTATCCAGTCCCCTTCATTGGCTGCAGCACCATCCCATCTTCTGCATTTAAAGAGGACCTGTGACGTTTCCTGACAAATCTATTTTAATAAATACTTTTGTATCCCATAAAACAACAATTCTGTCACGTCTTCAATTTCTTTGTTTTGATGTTACTTTTGTTTTGATTGTTACTGAATCAGTCAGATGGGTGTTACCATTCCAGTTTTGAAAAGGTGTGTCCCTGCACTGATTGGATAATGTCAGAATGCAGCGCCCCCTCCCTCACTGACATCACCCATCTGACAGATTGGTAATACATTTTTAGGAAGAATAAGAGGGGAACCACACAACAAGGAGATCTAATAAAAGATGCTCCAGAATTGTTATTTCACTGGGAACACAAGTATTTACTAAAACAACTATGTCAGGAGAAGTCATGGGTCCTTGTTAAAGTAAAGTTAGGTACATAAATCAGCTTATTCCTTTCAGGGTTTCCCATTACTGAGTCTGATGTTATTACAACTCATTACTTATGCCATTCCTTATTTCCACATTGGTCACAGATTCTCCTTAAGGATGCTTTCACACAGTGCGTTTTTTTGGATGCATTTGTGTGCAGAAATGTACAGCATTAATTGCTGTGCCTTTCTGTGCTAAAATCACATCCAAAAACGCATAAAAAAATGCACCAAAAACGCAGCTGCGTGTGAAAGCACCCTAAAAGCCCAGTGTGAGTTTTTCCCCACCAATGAACTTTCATCTGTGTTTATTTTATGGGTCATCCTCATGTCACCTGAGCAATTAGGTTCCTAATTGTTAATGAACTGCAAAGGTGCAGTTTGGTTAGTAATTCCTTGTTTCTCATCCAGATTTTTCTCTTGACTATTCTGTATATCTGTATGACGTAAGGGTGGCTATCTGGAAACTTCCCCCTGGGAAGTCCAGATCCCTATATACAAAATAAAGGTTAAAAAAGTGGGAGCCCCTTAGACTTTGCTCATGGATATAGCTAAATCCTATACAACCAGTAGATTCACTTTCACATCCAGTAGGCCTTGTGACATGATTCATTAGATTGTGCTCATTAATTAACAATTTTTTTATTTTTTTTGGGCACAGACCACTTTATTTCTTCAAAGAGTTCACTTAATAGAAGCCATTTTTATTCACAATATTTGATCAAATTGACCTCAAAGAGGGAATTGCCCTATTTGTATTCAAATTATAAGACGGTTGTATTGATGTGACAAACCCAGTAATCATAGTTTAGACATTTTGGCTGTATTGACACATACTGAATTCTGGTACATTGACGAGTAATTGTACCACAGATTTTTGTTGACGTGTACTTAGCCACATAAATGGTGAATTACAGAAATCACTAGAGGTAAATTGTTGGATATTCCACTGCTCATCAAATGTATTTTACTATAGCGTCACTCTAATCAAAGTCTCAATCTTAGATTTAGGACGGACATAATTGTAGTAGTCTATAGCCTCACCTTGGGAGCCATTAGAGTCTTGGGGCATCGTGAAACAGAATTAATTAGAAGTAAATGGCCAGCAAATAACATTCCCTGGGTATTTTGTTAGTGTGAATAGGAGAGACTACCCATCATTTCTTTCAAGTAAAAACAAAGAACCAGTCGTTTAAACCGTGTTAAAAGGTGTAATTACATAGAATTATCTTAGGTAAGGCCCGTGTGCTGTCTGGGCCACAGGAATACCAGAGTTGGTCAGCAAAGAGAGATGACTTGAACAGGAGCCGGGTGGGATCAGGTCAGACCTGCCTTAGGCTCAGCCAGGGGTCAGTGTGTCCAAAGAAGGCTAAACTCACAGGTCAGAAGGACGAGCGGCAGCGTCCCAGAATTCCATACCTCATTAATGCAAATCCAAGAAGATGTGTCCAAAGAGAAGCTCAAAAGGTGAAAAGATTAATATTATTAGCTACTAAAGATAGTAAAGGTTTCAAAAACACTGCATTCTCCTGCCATATACAGTGAATCTACACTCACGCCATAAGGTGAATAGCGCACATAGCAAATATCTAACATCTATCTCTCATTGGAATCAATACATTAATGATAATAGAGCTGTAATTCCCTGCAGCTTCCCTCTCAGCATATCTGCAGACACAGGCAATTTACAAGAATATGTCTTGGTTCACCAAACTCTTTGTTCCTTAAAGGGGAAATCAAGCATAAAATAACCTCCTGACCTGTCACAGTGACAGGTCAGTAGACCTAAGTTGCAGTTTGTGAGGTTGCACCCACACTGATTTCTGCACAGAGCCCCTAAACCACTCTGGTCATATATTTCCATTGCTTTAAATGTCTGACAGTCTTCAGACTACTGTACATGGTGCAAAATGATAGCCTCAGTATTCATACCTGAGAAAAAAATAACAAAATTTATTATCATGATAAGACACACTAGATCTAAATTTTACCTATACCCTTTGAATGTTTAAGCTGATTTCCATTGATGACATGGTGAATGTTTAGGCAGTAGTTCAGTTCTTTTCAGATATGTGCCAGCATAACCTCAAATATGGACGCCACTGTTTCCCAGGTTGTTCAGAGCTTGTGACTGTGGGAGCAGAATAACTGACTTCTTGCTGGAGTTCCATAAAAAGAAGTTAAGGAGTGTTAGATATGGCAATCACGGGGACCAGCGCAACATTAGTAAATAGTTTTTGACGCCGTGGCTGATCCAGCACTTTGGTAGAGTTTCATTCAGGTATCGTTGAACATCTAAACATGGAGGTGCACCATTCTGCTGATAGACTACATTGGCAGATATTCTACTATCTGCACATAAGCCATTCATAGGTTGGAGAGGTGAGTGACAGTATCCTTGGCAAAAATAAGAAACCATAGACTTTGCACCTGCTCATTGCACAGAACGCTTTTACTTTGTGTGAATGGCTTATGTGGTCAATAAGGGCATATGGTTTTTTAAAGTCTTTCGGTGGCCCAGACTTTTTCCATGACATAAACACCCAGTGATTTTGAATTGTTTCACCCAACATGAATTGCAGTTTCTATGCGGAGTATGTTTCCCAAATATATTCTCAAAGTTTTGCTTTACTGTGACCACAAACCCCGTTCTTGTAAATTCCAACATGCAACAAGCTTCTTCTTGCATCGATGTCACCATCTTATGTGACACTATGTAAGTACATTTTACATTTGGCTCTGGAAAATTTAAGCTGAGCTGTGATTGTTGGCTGTGGGTGTCTACGCCAGTCACTGACCATTTACTTTACCTATAGGCCTTTAATACAGGCATCGGTCTTCTTGAATCACGTTGTATATCTTCCCTATCTCCCTACATCTTTATAAAACCTCTTTAGTCACTCTTTCTACGTATTGCTTCTCTTGCTTTTAAAGCACTATGGCTTTGTTCACATTAGCACTATGGCTTACAAGCCTAATAGAGTTATAACAGCTATTCTAGAGCCAATGCAATAAACAATGCTAAAAATTGTGTGTGCACAATAAGAGTTGCTTGGCACACTAGTAGAGAAGACTATCTCAGTGCAGAAAACAATATTTGGTTCAGCACCTCCAAAAAACTTTGGAGGTGCACGCTGTGTCGGCTGTAATCTAAATACACATAACAATAACAGCAGCACACAAAAATAGAATACGTTGAAAAAGAACCAAAAAAAAACTTTCTGCTTTAAAAAAAACAAAAGTTTTATGAGGTTCTTTGTTCACACTTTTGCGCAAAATTGCTTAAGCCCATCTTCGACTTCAACGAGACCTCAATGCAGGTGGGTCCTACACTACGTTTACACTAACGCTATATTTCTCTGTGGTCCATCCAGATCTACCTTTCAGAATGTGAAGGCACCAGCTACTAAATACAAAATACACTGCACTGTTTTTAAAGCAGAAAGTTTTTTTGTTTTTTTTCCAACGTATTCTATTTGTGTGTGCTGCTGTTATTGTTATGTGTATTTAGATTACAGCCGACACAGCGTGCACCCACATTTAAAGTTTTTTGGAGGTGCTGAACCATATATTGTTTTTTGGATTATAAATAGGGGGGACGGGCTGCCTCCATCTTGGTTTTTAGCACTCCACCCATCTACACAGCCTTTTTAATCAGTGCAGTGTATTTAGTAGCTGGTGCCTTCACATTCTGAAAGGTAGGTCTGGATGGACCACAGAAAAATATAGCGTTAGTGTAAACGTAGTGTAGGACCCACCTGCATTGAGGTCTCGTTGAAGTCGAAGGTGGGCTTAAGCAATTTTGCGCAAAAGTGTGAACAAAGAACCTCATAAAACTTTCATGTTTTTTTAAAGCAGAAAGTTTTTTTGTTTTTTTTTCAATGTATTCTATTTTTGTGTGCTGCTGTTATTGTTATGTGTATCTCAGTGCAGAGTCCTAAAAAGTCCAGTATATATAAGTAATCACCCACACATGAAACCGATTATCAAAAAATGTTGTACTTTTTTATTACATTTTCTATACGTGCAAATTAATAGGATCCTCAAAATTCATCCCAAATAGTTTTCCAATATAAAAAGCGACTTTCAATTAATGTTTTCAGTCGAGCAAAGACCTTTCTCAAATTTGTCGCTTTATAGGATGTAGGGAAAGCATTAACAGTAATCAACCACCTGTCGGCAGAAAGGATAAGAAATGACCGGCTGTGGCGTGCACTGATCATTTCTTTTTCTTTCTGCCGACAGGTAGTTGATTACCATTAATTTGTGGAGCCTTCATGCTTTCCCTACATCCTATAAAGTGACAAATTTGAGAAAGGTCTTTGCTCGACCGAAAACGTTCATTGAAAGTCACTTTTTCTATTGGAAAACTATTGTATTTGAGATGAATTTTGAGGCTCCTATTAATTTGCATGTATAGAAAAATTGTGTGTGGGCAGCATGATGGCTCAGTGGTTAGTACTACTACACACCGTCCCAAATCCACCAGCATTTTCACATCGCTGGACCATGTCACACTACCGTTTTTTGTGTAGTTTTTGTACAAAAAAATGCGGTCAGAGTTCAGATTCCTGGCGGCCCAGTACATTGGGGCTACGGGAATCGAATGGCACTCTGGTGGAATATACAACATGTTCTATATTCCGCCGGACAGTTTTAGGTTTAGGAAACCCTCAGTAAAACCGACCTAAATTCAGTGCTGTGTAGACATAGCCTTGCAGCACTGGGGTCCTGGATTCAAATCCCACCAAGGAAATCTGCCTGCAGTTTGTATGTTCTCCCTGTGTTTGTGTGGATTTCCTCTGCTTTCTTTGGTTTCCCCCAAACACATACAGATGGGTTAACCTGGAAATTACATTGTGAGCACCAATGGGCACAAGGACCAATGTCGATAATGACAATCTCTGTACAGCATTGTGGAATATAATGTGCTATAAAAATGAATAAAATAATTTTTCCATTAAGGATACCAAAACATGCGGCAGATGTGAACAGGTCCTAACAGAACATGCTTGAGATATAAATAAAAGATATTCTTATTAATAGGGTGAAGTCTGGTAGCAGATTACCATTTCCAGACTATCGCTACGGGAACCTTTAGTAACAAATAAATTCAGTATGTTTTTTTTGTTTTTTTTTTAAAGTCCTTCCCCACTTCTGCTCTTTCTACAGATTGACTGGGGTGTGTTCATAAGGAAAGGAACTGATTTGTGGCAGAGGTGTTACAACATGGCACATCTGGATGTTTCATTTGTATATCGCTGGCTCCATTAAGTAGGAATCAATGCCCTGGAGATAAGAAAGGCATAGATAAGCACAACAAGGTAACAAGCCCTCATGTCATGACTGAGCCAGAAAGGAATTAGTCTACGCACACATTCTGAACACAGGAGGTTCAGCTTCTGCTGTGATGCGGTCAATATATTTTAGAACTGACTTCAAGTTTAATCCGTATGCCTGATAAACACCTTATCAAACTACAAGCGTGATAAGAGAAGTATGTTCCTCCATGTATTCTCCCTTGTATTAATGGCATCATCATGAATTAAGACTATACTAGACTTTCACTTTACTCCATAACCATACAAGCGCGTAACATGTTCTAAGCTGCTTGGCATTCTGGGTAATGTATGCTCTAAGCTAGCAAATTCATAGTCAATCACCCTTGCTGCTTTGTTTGGCAAATGACTCCAGCATAATTAGTCTGGCAGACAATAAAGCACAATAAGAGCTTTAACATCATAGAAAACTTCTCAAAGTTGGAAGAAATCTGAATCTGGGATGGATTAAAAGAATATATAACAACTATTGGTATTACAAGATACAGTTCTGAAAGTAGGTTTTACGGAGGTTATAACTAGAAAAAATAAACTGGAATAAGACTATATGAAAATGGGCTAATGTAATCATCTTATCATTTGCATGAGTTCTAAGAGTTCTAATCTAGTAAGAGTTGAAGTGGCATGAATTAAAGCCCCACTGGTGGATGCTATTTAGCTTAGACCACACTCATAGATTGCAAGCTTTTGCGAGCAGGACCTTCACGACTTGTGTTTGATCTGTTAGTAGCTTTTCACTACGTAATGTTTGTTTTTTGGCTGTACTTATGTCCTCTACATTGTAGAATACTGTGGAATATGTTGGCGATATATAAATAAAGATTCTTATTATTAAGATGCACTGGGGTCCTGAGTTCAGATCTGGTGTATATATATATATATATTATATATATAATATATATATATAAAAATAGTATAATTTTATATATAATATATATATATATATATATCCACTGCACACCATAAGGATAATTGAATGCAAAAAGGATATTTATTTATTTACATATATACAGGCATAGCTGTTTTTTTTAGCTTATATCAAAGGGAAGAGCACAAAGTTCAACAAGCATTATCAAACAGGTGTTTTACAAGAAATATGGATGTCATATACTAGACAATATGGATGTCATATACTAGACGACGTTTCGGCATGTGCCTTTTTCAAGAGACATCCACTTGTGGGAGGATAAGAATGTGGAATGAAAATGTCACCTGTAGAACGAGGTATACAAGATATAGGGGATATAGCAGGCTCCGGTAGGCACGTGGGGTGGCCAAGGAGTAAGCCAATGTGGGCTGAAAGTGGGAGCAATGTGCGTGGCGTCCGGAGGCTGGAGTGCTATGTTGGAGTGCTATGTTGGAGTTCAGACCTGGAACATGTGCATGGAGTTTGTATGTTCTCACCGTAAGAGGTGAGTTTCAGCCAGGTACTCCACTTTCCTCCCACACAATCCATACTGATAGCTCTACTGGCGTACTATAAAAACTGTAGTGTGTGTTCTTGAGAAATTTCATAGTGAGCCCAATGGTTGATAGCAACTGATGTGGATGATGGCAATGATTATACTGCACAGAAGAGCAAGTTGATGCGATAAGCAATAGAAAATAAAAAATATAAAACTATAATTAAAATATAAAACTATAATAATATAATAGGTGATCCCACATTGTTGAAAATAACAGAAAAGGAAAATAAGGAATAAATATATGTCTAATGTTGTGCATTTCCTAATTAGGGTATGTTCACATGCTGCTTTTGTGGCATTCAGCGGCGTGTGGGTACTGTGTGTGCCGCTATGCGCCTGGTGTTTAAGAAGCACATGCTGGCCAGCTCTGTGCCGGCTCCCATCACTTTCCCGGCACACAAGAGCTGGGAAGAAGTGAAATTTCACTTCTTTCTCCCGGCACGCAATACGCATCGGTTTAAACAGCGGGTAATCACACCTTTCAATGAAAGCAATAAATTTTGAGGCGCACTTCAGGTATATTGCAGCACAATTACTTGCCAAAGTACGCCCTGAAAATACGCAGTGTGAACATAGCCTTATTGCTTATACCACTAATAAGTATCCCTGCATGTTCCTTTATTGTCCTTTACTAAATGATAACTCACTACCCTGTTTCCCCGAAAATAAGACAGTGTCTTATATTAATTTTGTCTCCTAAAGACGAGCTAAGACTTATTTTTAGGGGATGTTTTTTTCTTCTATGAACAATAATTCACATTTATTGTTGAACAAAAAATCAACATGTATTAATATACTGCAGTGATTTCATCACAAACATCCGCATAAGCAGCCAAACTCTGAATCGCATCAAAATTGTCTTATTTCGGGGGATGTCTTATTTTCGGGGAAAAAGGGTATTGAGCATTTAGGGCCTCATGTATGATAACTGTCTTGGTCTAAAGCTTTCCTTGTTGTCCATAGCAACAAATCAGAGCTGCCCTTTCATTTCATATTGTGCTCTGAAAAAATGAAAGGAGAGCTGTGATTGGTTGCTATGGGCAACAATGAAAGTCTTACACCTAGACCGTTTTCATACATGTTCCTTGGTGTTTACATAGATTTTTTAAAATAAAATATTGCAAATATTGTAGTTACTATTTTAATAATATGATATTTCAAAAGTTTTTTTTTTATTCTTTTTATGGAGAGCAGATTATTAGAAGTTCTTTTACTTTACAAACAAACCTGGAGAGAGGACTTTGTGGAGATTATACATACAAATAAATGGTACTGAATTGAAACCCACTGTCTTAACACACTATACTTCCGTTTGTACACATACAGTTAGGGAATTATACAACGGTTTCTGTCTGAAATCCTGCAGCAAGAAACCAGGAGATATTTTTTTTGTGACAGCGAAACTTCTAGTAATGCAAAATACAGTCCATAAGAGATATATATATATAAATTATATATATATATATATAGTAATATATATAAAAATATATATATATATACATATATATAAACACTAGTACATCTTTAGGTGGTGATAAACATATGTACATACTATGTGTATGCATATATATGTATACTTTGTATGTATATCTATCTATCTCTCTCTCTCTCTCTCTCTCTCTCTATATATATATATATATATATATATATATATATATATATATATATATACATATGTAGAAGAATCCACAGCACTCCAAAGTCTTCAAAAATTGTGCTCAAATTTATTCATCCATGTCCTTGCAACGTTTCAGACCTACAATAGGACCTTTCTCAAGCCTCGGGGTGCTGTGGATTCTTCTATATATTCGTTGGAGGTCATTGTCAGGACTATTCCATTGGCACCCACCCAATATTTTTTTTAGTGCTGCAATATCTTGCTTCTTTTACCTATACACACACATATATATATATATTATATATGTATATATATATTTATATATATATATATAATATATATATTATATATATATATATGAAAAAGAAAACTAGCCGCACTTCGAAGTCACACAGTTCCCGGCGGGGTGCCAGCAATGTGGGACCTTGGCAAAGTTCCAAAATCATAGATAAAACAGAAAAATTGCAGCACTCACAGTAATTTAACATTTTTCAAAAGCAAAAAAGTGATTTATTTCCACATGTTCCAAGAGACGACGTTTCGGCTCTCTCACAGAGAGATAATGCTCTGTGAGAGAGCCGAAACGTCGTCTCTTGGAACATGTGGAAATAAATCACTTTTTTGCTTTTTGAAAAATGTTAAATACCGTGAGTGCTGCAATTTTTTTTTAGTTAATTATATATATATATATATATATTTTTATATATATATATATATATATATATATAATGACATCTATGGTCTATATTACTATATACTATCCATAAAGTATAGCATGCTATATACAAAGTGATTTTATGATCTTTTTTTTTATTCAAGGTCTGGATGTAGAATTTTTCTTTTATATTCATATACATTACATTTCAAAGAATTTACCTGAACAGCCAGCTGACATACAAATAAATGTGCCTATAGACTTTCAATGACGAAACATATTCCAAAACCCTATTATTTTAGCACATGTTTAGTTGATCTATGTTGCATTTTCAGTGGACAACATTTTTTTCATACAACTGTATACACAAAAAGCATAATGTGCAGCATGGGTGTAACTTTAGCTGTAGAATCTATAGCAGCCGCCCAAAGGTTGAAGGGGCCACTCAGGCGCAAGAACATTGTTCCTTTTTGTAGAGAATAAGGCTTTTCAGCGCTTTTTTTTTTTTATTAAAGCGCCGAAGATACGATCGTTCCTGCGGCCCCATAGCCGGCAATAGGAAAGACGAGCTGCAGTCCACACAGCTCGTCTTTTCTCTGCCCGTCTTTCGGTAGCGGCGTATTATACAACATGTATGCCGGTGCTTCGTGTTTTCTTGCCGTCTTCCCATACAATACAATTGTATGGGTGATGGAAAAAAAACGAGAAGCGACCGTGTTTTGTGTACAAAGTGTGACAAAAACCCCAGTCCTGCATCAGAGAAAAAAATGGCCGCTTTTTGGGCCCTTTTTTGTCTGATGCAGTGTAGATATTGCCTAACAAGCTGGTGGCCTTCTGCTATCTAGAACTGCCAAGGGGGTTGTCTGACATTTGGCATTATTATGTATACCTTTAACTTCGCCTTCCTCTGCTATTGTTTCAGTTTTCTTCTAGTAGGGTAAGAGAGCCCATTTTATTTTGTTATTGGGCTCTATAAATTCTAGTTGTGGCCATGTAGTTTTTATTTTTTAATAAAAGATGAAAATTTCTCCAGCACTTTTATTGTAGACTCATGATAAAAACATGATTAAAAATCAAAAAAGACACATACAAATAGACATATTGTCTACGCGTTTCGAGCCCAAAACCAAAATGGCTCTTAGTCGTGACCATGTTGATGGCGATGTAAACTGGCGGATGAGCTGATCGTTTTTCTATTTATTTTTTCTTATACTGTTTTTTTAATGACTGTGAAAGCCGGATATATACAACTGTAAGGGTATACGGCTACATAGTATTGGCATACAAACATAATTAAAGAACATGGTATAAATCTAGTTGTATTGTTATTGTAATAGAAGTAGATTTTTGGAATACTTACTAACTTTACTTCTCAGTCCCTAAATAACATAATGGGATGTTTTATAGCTCGTTTTGTCGGCTTATGTTCTGAAAGGAAAGAACACATCTTTTATATATATTTACATATTTAGTGATGCTTCATATGTGACAAACTTTAGCTATGTAAGTATTTTTAAGTCTTCCACAACCCTTGCTGTAATAGTGGTGTCAGAAGAGTAAACACGCTCGAGGAAACATCTCTTGGCCGATCAGGATGACATCACTGATTATTAACTCTGCCTTTTCACTGACGGTCTAGGGGTTAAAATGATATGTGTGTCCTGATTATTCAGCTGCTCAATAAAAAGTGAGCATGTGTTAAATATTATTTCAGGGGGGAAAACAAAAGATTATCATCAGCTCCTATGTAATATGATCATACTTGTAATGTTTGAAGTGAAAGACATTAGTTGGGCAGGGGGGAAGTGAACACCAGTATTGTCTAAGTACTAATACTTAAGGTATACATAGGGTTAATGGGATTATTAACCCAATCCTGATCAGAATGTCTGTCAACATTGTGACAAGTGATCATACAAAAGTATATACCTGTGCTGAATGTGTCTTGCTTTTATACCTATATTTGCCACATGATGTCCATCACAAAATCCTCTTTTAAGAGGGAACGCACATACATGGGAAAAGTCACAAGGCCTAATCCACTGGCAATGGTCATTTTCTGTACCTCTGTATAGTGAAGCTGGACAACTAAGTAAATGGAGACATGTATGAACCTGTTTAGGTCTAAAACTCACTTTTTGCCCATAGTAACCTATGGGCAAAAGAGTGAGTTTTAGACCTAAACAGGTTCATGTATGTGGCCCTGTGTGTTGTGCATTAGGACTCTCCCTACTGATATATCTAGTATCTGCCCACTTACGGTATAAATTGTATCTGCATTACTTGTCTGTGTATGTCTTATTATTAATGATGGTTACAATGTGCAGCGCCATTAAAGATGATGACGTTAGTAACTAATAATGGTAATTCCATGAGGCTTGATGCTTCTGCTCAAACTAGTGTCATGGTTTCCCTTTATAGCGAATTAAAAAAAAACTATGCTATATTCATTTTTGAAAGTCTCCTGATGAGTATTGTTGGGCCCTAATGACTTATAATGGGGTCCATCAAGTTCCAATAGGATTCTGGTATTTTTGACAACAAAAATTACAGTAAGGTAACGTTACCAAATACCCTGCAACTATCATAAACCTAAATGTTCCCACATGAATGGAGCTTAACAGAACATATGTAGAATTCCAGATAGTTATCTTGTCATCCAAGTCTTTTTTTTTTCTTTTTGGACATTTTAACTTTAGATGAAGGTATTACAAAACACCCAAACTAGATGCTTATCTCAATTAAAACCTGAGGTCGCCTGACATCGCTGAAATAAATTAAGTCAGAATTCACTTTTTGAATTATTATATTAAAATAATGAATATAAGCCAAAGAACAAAGGAATATAAAGAAAAAAAAGCTACTCTGATGACTAAATATTACAATATTATAAAAATTATTCACATTACAATTTTATATTTATGTTTTAATGAAGAATATACAGAAAAAATAAATGATATGGAAAAGAGTGAAATAATAGGAAAGGGTAATGAATAAACAGGTGCTGTATATGCCGCTATATCTATACATACAAGGCTATAGACTACAAAGTGATGGTTTTCCCGATACCTCCTGTCAGTGTAAAATAATGCACTCAACATCAAAAAAACTTATTATCTTTCCATACAATGCAAGATGGTGGCACTCAATGATGTCATCAGGTCTAGTTAAACATCTTAGATTCCAAAGAAGACTAACAAATGCAAGGTTTGCACAATTGGCTGATCAGCCAAAACAAAGCAAACCATTGTGGCATCAACTATAAAGACTGTAGTCACCAAAACAGAAGTGTTAAGCAAATAAAAACAGCAACTTACATGCAGATGGTAACAGTACCAAAAACTACAGACCAATTCTGTTGTAAAACATCAGTCATTAGTTGCTTTATACAAAGCAACCAGCTGCTGACACACAGCGTTGTAAAATATTGTGATGCTCCACAGCTGCCACTCTATAGTACGTACATTGTATGGTTGGTTCAACCGAAAAGTCAGCACAATGACTAACAAATAGGTTGCAGATATGGAAAGACTATTTGGCCCTATTTTTCAAATTCTGGCTGCCTAAGGACATATACAACAAATTTGTTCTTTACTATCCTTACATTTTCCTCCAGAAGAGCTGATTAATCTGGTCTGATTTTGGCAAAGTAAAACAACTGCTGGGCCGTCAAAACCGCTGACCTGATTACAGTGAGGGTGAACAGGTGGATCAAATGTTGAAGTACGCCATTCACTAATGTAATGGGATGCACACATTATGCAAACCTGTGGGAAAACAGGGAATAACTGAAGCAAACTACAACTGACTTTCGATAGGCAAACTGACGACTTCATAAATAGGTTCCCTGAATGATCCTGAATTCATTTTGAAACATTTGGGGATCCATTAAATACAATATTTTGAATATTTAAGGTGACTTCCAAAGCTCAGAAAAGGAGGCAGAGAAGTAAACAAAAAAAGCAATGGTGGAACCCAGACTTACTTTGTAGTCATACTTTGTTTTTTTCTGGATGAAAACTCTCTGTTCAGTTCTATAATGAATGTGTCAATGACTATAAAAACAACACAGCCGTTCATCCAGAGTTTATGAAATCCCAGCTTTGAAACTTCAATGGAATTCAGGACTCAGTTGTATATAATGTAAAATATGCACTCCTAATACAGAACTGGTTATATATATTAATATGTGAATATATTGATTTTTTAAAGCCAATTTTTGTCAGTGTTTATTTTCACTCAGACTGCAGCACAAATACAGAATGAAGAAAAAAGAGGCCGAAGATTTCTTTTTACGCTCTATTGAGCTCTATTTGAAAAACAAAATCAAAAATATGAAAATATAAAAAACCTTATATATATATATAGACCCATAAATTACTACTGAACATGAATGACTCTCTATTTAGGGCATTAAACTACAGAATAAATGTTAATAAAAAGTTAAAGCTAAAAGATACCGACATGACAAAATACAACAAATCACAGACAGTCAATATTAATATAACAACCTCATATTATATTCTCCAGATGATTATTACATATTCTATGTCCAGCATATTAGAGAGGGTGTCAGTATCAGCATAGTTACTGCATGCTACACTTACACTGCTAATGGATGTGTGTTATTTCTAAACATAAGCCTACGTTACATGAAAATATACCCATAAAAAGAAGAAAAAACTCTTTTAGTGTCTGCCTATGCATCTTTATTTTTGTGTTATGTCTTCAGATATCCCTGTGCACCTACAATCTTTTCTAGTTTTAAAAATGTAGCCAGCGCTAATCTGTGGAGGCATCTTACTATATAATGTTCTTGTTTGTTTCTCCTCCTTTGATGGAAGTTTATGGATTCTTGGAATTCTAATGGTTGTTGACATTTTTCCCTCATATAACAACTTGGGTTTGACACCGCAGTCACGGAATTTAGAAGAAAAAAAAATCTAGGATTATATATTTATAAATTGTCATCATAGAAACAATTCGTGATAAAACAGGATTTAAAATCTTGTAAATATAAATCTATTTTAGTCTAAAAAAACTGATACATTATCATGTATTCAAATATTTACATTACTTTATTTGCACATCTCCTTAGCCCGTGTAACTAAATATGCAAGAGCATCTATGAAAACTATTTTCTGATTTGATAGTTTTTACAAATCTGTGCAATATTTCTATTTGTAAATGATCAAGCTGGATTTTTTTTCCTTTCTGTTGACCAGGAAGCCTCTGGGATAGCTTTTTGATTTGCCCACCTACTGTATTTCTGGCAGTAAAAGGGAAATCGTGGTCACTTTGTAGAATCATCATTCAGTCACAAAAGGAATTAGATCATAAAAGTGCACAGCTTTGCAGCGCTCATATTTATTTGCCTTGTTTAAATAGATGAATGCAGAGTTCTTGAGGAAAGTTTGTTATTCTGCCGGCTGAAAATTAGTATCTTTTATATTCCATTATAAATATCCAAACACAATTATTGTAATATATGTCCAAAATTGATTTTCCAGTTATGTTGAGAACATTAAAATACCAAGAAGTGTTGTTACTCCATTAACTGCTTATATATCTGAAGCTGGCAAAATGTACTATCCATATTGCTCCTGACACATTGTATCATCATTTTCAGCAGCACTATGCCATTTACTGTACACTCATAGCATAAAAAAACAAACAGTTTCCAGTTCTCTACTGCCCTCTATTGGTTAAGTGAAGCAAATTGCAAAACATTACTGAGTCTGGGTTAAGTGAGGATTGCACTTCTGTTGCTTTAGAGTAGTGGTCTCCAACCTGGAACTCCCCAACTGTTGTGACACTACAAATCTCAGCTTACACATCTGTCAGGGCATGTTGCGAGTTGTAGTTTCACAACAGCTGGCGAGGTTTAGGTTGGATAACCCTACTTTAGGATGCTTTCACACGGTGCGTTTTTGATGCGTTTTTTTCTGAAATGCACAACATCAATTAATGTGCATTTCTGCAAAAAAAGCATTAAAAAAACGCATAAAAAACGCACCGTGTGAAAGCACCCTTAGACAAATCCATTGATGTTTATGACGTGCAGAAGGGATTGGACACCTGATTGAGCTGACCGAGCTACAGGCTGTTTAGAAACTATGTAGGGACACAGATATGTGGTTTGGAGAACAATTTATCGGGGATTACAGGAACACTAAAGGAAAACTAGCCCTACAGACACATTTTTATTAACTGTGTTTTTACATCAGACACAAAGGGCGACATGTACGACCATTGGCGCTGACAGGCCAGTACTAAATAGCTTTGAGGCAGTGTAGAATCCCCAGAATGTATGAAGCTGTTCTTCTGCAGGTCATACATAGAGGCGCAGTCTAGTGTCAATACGACAAGTCAGGCTCAGGCAGAACCTTTAACCTGGTCTGGCTGTTCTAACAGTTTTGCGCCAAAGAATCACAAATGTGTCTAATCCTATGAATGTGGTGTGACGCCCCCAAAATGCCCAAAATGTTTGTTGCATTACAAAGGAACTTATAGCGCCAAAGTTGGGAGTGCACCTGTTCATACATTCTTTTTGGCTCAAAGTGCACCAGAAAACTGGCGCAGCCCCGTTCATACATGTCATCCAAAAATGGTCGGAAAAAATCTCCCCATATTAACATGTTGCGCCACGTTGCACTGCATCACCATTTACCAGCTCCCACTTTAATTTCCTTTCTGACCAAGCACATCTTCCTTCACATTTGTACATGTAGGTTTGAATGCTTTCTCACACTCAATTATTGTACTAATCTTTTCACCTTTTTTGTGATATAGAAGGCTTTATTTTTTTAAATTATTTTTTTATGTATTTATTTTACATATTGTGCCAGCTAGAAAAATACATTTGGGGACATTTTTAAAAAAAAACTTTTTTTTTGCTGATTTCCTCTGTAACTGGGGCTAATATATTATTATTTGCCCTGTAAATACACCCCCTGGAGTCACAGTAGAGCTGATAAAAAGCAGTAGCTTCTGCAGTCACCAAGCAACAGTGGTCACATGACTGCAGGGGCTCTGAAGTCTACATGCTAATCTGTATATATTGCGCCCATTGAGCGCTGCATATACAATGATCAAGACGGCAGGGACAGTAAGAAACCATCCCTGCCTTCTTCCTGGAGAGCTCGTCTACTGCAAACAGCCAGCTCTCCCTCCCGCAGTCGCAACTTCTAACTGCAAGTTAGATGTCGACCGCCCAGGTGACTAGCATCAGTATGAACTCAAAGCAGCACCCCATGCTTTCAAAATCGACCCTGTGGACAACTATCTTTTCTATTTCATCCATAAATATCAGAGAGAGGGAGGTAAGCAGCTGTTAGAGACTTGTTGTGCTGCTTTTCTGGGAGGGGCAATAATAAAAAATTATTTCAAACAGGGTATGTTCACACGATTTATTGCGGCGCATAAATATGCATTATCAGCAGCGCGTACAATACGATCGGATTGTATGCGCGGAGGGAGGAGGCGTAATCCATAGTTCTCTATGAGAGCTATTGATTACTGTAATTGCGGTGCGCATCTCGCCACGTATAAAGCACAAATGCGCGCCACAATTACGCCGTGTGAACATACCTTTAGGGACCCCCAGAGAGGATGCACAGATAGGGACAGACAGTGCACCACAGTACTAAGTCCCCCAAGGCTGTCCCTACCTGCTTGCTGACCCTACCCTAAGTGGTCGACAACAACTGCAATCCCTACCCTGAAAACGTGCAGACACTGAAGAGACAAGACAGACAAAACAGAATATAGAAGGGTCGGGCGAAAATAGGTCAGAACCAGAGAGAGCAGAGAAAGTACAAAAGTAGCTGGCAATAAACGTATGTCAAATAGGAAGGCTCAAAGTCAGAAAACCAAGAAAACCAGTATAAGCAAAGCCTATAACTGGCTGAGCAGAAGTGGTCTTCTTAAGGGATGTCAGAGTCCCAGTCCAGGCTGTGATTGGACCGACCCTCTGACATCGAGACACACATATGAAGGCAGTTGAGCCAGAATTCTGGCTCAATTGGCACCAAAAAATATGTATTAAATGCTTTTTGACACATTTACTATGTGTTTTAGACAGATTAAGACGCTTCTGCACCTGGACAAAGGGGCGTGGCCTCATAAAAGAGGTGTGGTTTTGCAGAGGAGAGTGGGAGTGGCTTAAATGCACCAAACATGTGCCAGTTTCTGGCATATAAACTTAAGTGGTACAAACTTAGACTACAGTAAAAATCAGCCAGAAGTTTGCATGATGCCTGAAGAAAAAGGGAATCCTTCGAAACGTAGCACCAGTGCGCTTCCGTACATCCAGCAGCACGGCTGTGCTGCATCACTCTCTGTCAAACTTTGGACTTGCACGTCTATGTGAAACAGATTTTCTTGGGAACTCCTATGGACTCTATCTAAATCTAATAAGGCACTCTTTTTGTACTTACTAGCCGTTGTTACGGTGTTGTAATGCTATTTTTTTTACTAGTAAAGCCCATTTTGATATGCAAACTTCTGGCTAATTTTTATTATGGCTGCATAGGAGGTAATTGAGAGGAACCTCCGCCCAGGAGCTACAAACGGGAATACGCCCGAAACAAAGGTTGTTGACTTTCTTTATATGTGACAAACTTAGACTAGACAGTTCTAACCTCATTGGGGTTTTTTGCCTTTCTCTGGATCAACACTTTAGCACAACAGGCTGAACTGGATGGACGTCTTGTCTTTTTTCGGCCTTACAAACTATGTAACTATGTAACCTGCACCAGATTTATCAACACTATGATAAATGTGGCGCATTGTAAGACTGTCTAGTCTGACTTTACGTTGTCTAAGAGTAAGACACTATTGCTAAATCTGCCCCACAGAACGCAGACAAACAGGCAAGAAAGGTGAGAGGTGCAGGCAGCTGTCACTCACCACTCAAACAGAACGATCTGCAGCCCTGCCCTAGGGCTCGCAGAGAACCAGACAGGTGTGGCGAAGCTGTCAATCAACATCAGTAAAACAGAATTAGACTGTGTTCAGACAGTGCAAAAATATTCACAATACAAATATAAATCATGGCCAAAAGCCATACCTTACGGACCTAGGACTGCACTGCTGTTTGAACAGACACGGTCATAACACAACCTGTCTCTATAACATTTCAGAAGTTTAAGGGGTTGTCTGGTGGAAAACTGGGGTGGAACTGGTTAAAATAACAAAAAAAAGTTAAAATCACCAACCTGTCCCCCGCTGCTGCCACTATGGAGCTCCACAACAATCCATTCTTCTTCACTTCATGTCCCGATAAGCAAAAGAGGCTCACTCTCCATTCACTTCTAATGTAGCCCGAGCCTCTCTTGTGTGTCTGGATGAGAACCCATAAATGAAGGGGTGTGGATCGCCAATACGATAGTATTGTACACGCAGGGGAATGAGGCGTAATCCATAGTTCTCTATGAGAGCTATGGATTACCATAATTGTGGCGCGCATCTCGTGCATATAAAGCGCAAATACGCGGTGAAATGCAAAATCACGCCATGTGAACATACCCTTACAATGCTGAGTCTTAGGTTCAAATCCCACAAAGAACAACATTTGCAATGGGTTTGCATGTTCTCCCCATGTTTGTGTGGCTTTCCTCTGGGTTCTCTGATTTCCCCAAAAACATACTGACAGGTTAAGCTGGAAGCTAGATTACGAGGTCATATGAACAACAACGCATATTTTCTATTGAGATCAATGTCTTCTTTAAGCTTTCAATGAGGATTTCAAGGTGAAATCCATGTGGAATCTACCTAGAAATCCTTGTCGTGTGAACATACCCTTATTAGAATTGTTATTTCTCAGGGAATACAGGTATTTACTAAAACAGATAAATCAGGAGATGTCACAGGTCCTCTTTAAAGATGTATTGTGAGACCAGTGAATCTAAGAAAGCCCACCGACTTTATTATTATTATTTATTTTAGAGCGCCATTAGTTCCAGGGCAAAGTGCATAATATAAGACAAACACAATAACACTAATAGGGCCACATGTATGAAAACTGTCTTATTCTAAAACTCACTTTGTTGCCCATAGCAACCAATCAGAGCACTATATGAAATGAGAGGGGTGCTCTGATTCGTTGCTATTCTCAACAAAGTGAGTTTTAGACTTAGGCCATGTTCACACGGCTTATTTGGGCACGTATTTCAGCCCGTAATTCGCGGCATACTGCGCGAATTACGGGCTGAAATCCGTCCCAGTCATTACGGTAATCCACACTTCTCATAGAGAACTATGGTTAACGTCTCCTCTCCCCGCTCGGAGAATCCGCCGCAGGGGGAGATAAGTGACATGTGAATTACCAGCGGCGTATATGCACCGCTAGTAATGATAGTCTATGGGCCGGCGAGTTGCTGGCCCTCCGCCCCCGGCCACACGGCGTAATTGCAGGGTGTGATTACGCCCCGCAATTAAGCTGTGTGAACATAGCCTTAGACTGTTTTCATACATGTGGCCCTAAATGACACACTGGCTTACAATCTACAATTACACTTTAGGACAATACGTATACTGCAAGTTCTAACCCGCAACAATAAAGGGGTCTTTTGAGATAAATGAAATCTCAGAATTCTTCCTTAATTATAACTGAAATTGTGCTTTAAAGAGTTTGTCTGAGAATTGGTAATTCCTAATCTGTGAGAAAGTGAAGAACAAAACACTTTCTGATATATTTAAAGCACCAATGAGTAATGAGGTCATCTGACTACAGAACTTCACTATGAATGAAATGTCACTGTTGTGTACCAGTTACACATAGACGTGGTTTACCAGCGGCATAGGACAGAAACATATTTTATATACTAGTGTTGGAAGTGATTTGTTTGTTACCCAGTGGCATCACAGTGGGGAACTTGCTGGCTTTAGCAATGGATATGACACCAACCAATGCAAATAGTATGATGGTGCTGCCTCCATTACCATCATCATCCACTTTTATGCAGTTTCATCTTGGGAAACCTCAAAGATCCTTTAGGATGAGAGGGAATTAAATTCTAATATAAAAGCTATAAGTGAATGTCCACCCATGAACACCTATTTTTTATTTTATTTATTGTTCCCAACTTGTTTACCAACTAATTTTAGTAAAATACAATATAAGCAAACAATATTTTATAAATTTAGTTTTTTATGTGTATTACAATGTTAAATAGTTTTTTTATGTGGACATCTTGATTTGAAGCAAGGAAATGGAATGGAATCACATCAAAAGTTGTTTAACCTATCAATGAGCGAAAGTAGGAAGGGATAAGCTGATTTATGCACCTGACCCTACTTTACAGAGGACCTGTGGCCATTCCTGACATGTACATTTTAGTAACTATTAGGCCCCGTTCACACGGCTTATTTGCCGACGGATTGGCGCCGTATTCCGCGCCGGATTTGCGCTTCAATACAGCGCCAATCCGTCGGAGTCATTACGGTAATCCACTGCTCTCATAGAGAACAGTGGATTCCGTCGCTCCTCCCCGCTCGGCAAATCCGCCGCGGGGGGAGAAAGTGACATGCACATTATTTACGCCGCACTCCGGCCCTGCCGCCGTCCCGCCCCTTATTCACGGCGGATTTGTGAGCTCAATACGCCGCACAAATCCGTCGGGAATAAGCCGTGTGAACACGGCCTTAGTGTTCCCCAGGACATAACAAGTCTGGAGCATCTGTCCTTCGATCTCTGTGTGGTGCTGTTTCCTTGGTATTTTTCCCAGAAACTCATTACCAATATGTCAGATAGGTGTTACCAATTGGGGGTGAAGGGTGTCCCTGCATACACTGACATTGTCCAATCAGTGCCAATAGGGTTAGTGTGCACAGTACATGCCTCTATGAAAGTTCGAATGGTCACACCCATCTGACTGATTCAGTAATACATTTCTAAGAGGAATAACAGAGGAACAACACAACACAGAGTTATAAGAGAAAATGTTCCAGAATTCCACACCCAAATATGGTACCAAATGAAGTCATGCCCCTAATCAACCTCAATCACACCCATTTCATCACTCCACCTACATCAATCCACTGATGTCTTGTAGGCAGCCTGCAGCCCACAAGACTTATTGACAGGGCAGGAAGCTGATGGCTCCCTGCTCCACTATTGTTTATAACTGTTTGTATATCCTAAGAACACACAAACCGCTAAATAAGCAGCCTTGACCCAGGGATATGTTCTGGATTTCCAAGACATATATTCACCACCTGGAGACCCTATGCTTGTGGGGCCCCTGGGCAACTGCCTACTGAGTCTAATGGAAAAGAAGGCCCTGGTCACAGGTCCTCTTTAACATAAGTTATATACAGCTGTTGTGGATTTCACAGCCACATTTGATCTGGTACACATACAGTTTTTCCCCCGTCCTTCTCTTGATTTTGTATATCTTGTAATTTTACTATTAGTTCTACTTCATCACCATCATGTCATGTCTTCATGGTAACTAGTTGTGGGGGTATTTATCAATAGATATTATTATACTATTATTTCAAGGCTTTATTAGGGAGGCAACACTGTACATTGTTTTGTCTTTACTAATTTATCTTTATAGCAGTCAGTTTAGATTTTCTGATACAGACTCCAAATTACCTGCATATATGGTTAAATGAGAAAATTCTGTCTGCCTTCAGCTGCCACTATGGGGAACTAAGAAGCTTGCTTCATTTGATTTATAAACTGAACTTAATATTAAGACTTTATGCAGTAAACATCTCAGCGCCCCTAGAGCTGGCTGCAGGAATCCAGAATTTCATCATTTAAAGGGGTTGTCCATGGTTTTTGAAAAAAAAGTCTACTATTCAGGGAGGGTATAAACAAAAAAAAAGAAAAACCTTAAGTCACATGTGAAGCTTTTGCCGTTCCAGTGCCACCAATGCTTTAGTTCTCTTTGGCAATGATGTCACATGATGCTGCAGCCGATCATGGTCTAAGCGGTCTTTGCCAATATATATGGTGTGTGATCACTGCAGCCAGTGATTGACCTCATCAGCCGGGGGACAGTTAGGCCGTGTTCACACGGCTTATTCAAGCCGTAATTGCGAACCGGATTGCGCTCGCAATTCCGGCTTGAATAAGGGGGGCGGGGCGGCGGGCGGGCCCGCTGGCCCCATAGACTTGCATTATCCACGGCGCGTATTGCGCCTGGATAATGTGCAGGTGACTTTCTCCCCGCCCAGCGGATTCGCCGAGCGGGGAGGAGCGACGGAATCCACTGTTCTCTATGAGAACTGTGGATTACCATAATTACTGCGACGGATTGGCGCCATACTGCAGTGCAAATCCGGCGCGCAGTACGGCGCCAATCCGCGGTGAAATAAGTCATGTGAACGCCCCCTAAAAGTCGTGATGCTGTAGTGGTAGCAGCTTCACAGAGGATTTAATTTTTTTTTTATACCCCTCTTGACCAGCAGACCATTTTTTTCAAAATCATGGAAAATCCCTCTGTGGTTATCTATTGCATTTGGTGCTTAGAAAAATGGGGCTCTAGCTGTTAGAAAGATACATTTAGAAATCAAGCAACATCCCTTTAAAGGGACACTGACACCAGAAAGGGGTACTTTTGTTAAAACCAATATTCCTGGAAAACAATATTTTTTGAATTGTTGCCAATATTTTTTTATTTCCGCAGTATTGTCTTCTTCTAGATGTAAAAAAAGACTAATCGCGCATTACTGTAACTTATCTCTATGTAGTTTCATTATAGATAGTAGGTAATGAAATAATTATTGTTCTATTGGTCTTTCCAGAGGGATGGATAAGATTATGCTAGACCATAGCAATAAATGAAAGGAAAATAGTGTAATCTTTTTCTACATTAGAGAGTGAGGGAATGGTTGACCTACAACTATTTAACATATGCTTAGTTCTGCAGATTCTTGCATTGTTACTGTTTTGCTCCTGGTGGTGGGACAATCTTTTTCCTCTTGTATACTACAAATTACAACCTGTTCTCACATTCCCAAATAGCTCATTGTGTTATTAGGCTTATTCCCAAGCGAAATGTCACTGGTTCGAGCAGCCATGAAGAAGATTTCCCAAGAAAAGAGAAGCAGCATCATCCAGCTCATCGATAGTCTCTCGGCCAATAAAATTGCCAAACTGCATCATGTGAGGCCCTGACAGCTGGAAAAAAAAAATGAAGTCTGTCCGTTACAAAGCCAAGAGGTGGACATCCAGGCAAAATATTAGAGTCAACAAGTCAGCTCATCACAAGGTCGATCAGTTCTAATGCGGCAGACACCGAAGTGGAGGTGGCTTGTATGCCTCATAAGAGTGAGGTCACAGTCGCCCATGCAAGCACCGGGCAACACACATTACACAGGTCTGGAATGATGGCCCAAAAAAAGGTGAAGAAGCCTCAACTTCAATCTCGTTGTAAGAAGCGATGGCTCAGATTTGCAAAAAAGTACGAAAAATGGAAGATTGGAAATGGATGATTTGGAGTGATGAGATGAAAGTCAATAGACCGGGCTCTGATGAAGCAAACGGGTTTGGAAGAATCAAGGGAAAAAGAAGCTAACGGATCGAGAAGCTGGAAGAACTGTCAGGTTTGTGGAAGAAGCCTGAGGATATGGGGATGTGTCACAGAAAAAGATGTTGGATACTTAACCAGGATCGCTGTTGATCTCAATGCTGAGCTATATGTGAGTATCCTATAAGGTGAGTTACTTCATACACTCGAGTACTATGGATATGAAAAGGATGACATAGTGTTCAGCAGGACAACAACCTGAAGCAGACATCAAGGCTGGAGAAGGAATGATTCACTGACAATGAAGTAGAGATGCTGTTTTGGCCTCCACAGTCCCCAGACCTCAACCCAATCAAACACTTGTGGGCACAGTTGAAGAAAAAGCTGTATTAGTATCCAAGTCCAGTCTGCACCAATATTGTGAATGTGTAGAAGAGACCTGGTATCAGATTTTGGTCAAGACACGCTTGAATCTGATCCAGAGCCCAGAAGGATTCAGGCAGTATTGAAAACCAAAGGTGGATTTACCAAATACTATCAAAATAATAAAAATTAACATTTTGATTTTTAGAAGCAAAACAGTAACAATGCAGATACATGACAAGAATCTGAAGAACTAAGCAGATGCTAAATACTTGCAAGTCAATTTTATATATAAGATAGGTAAGATGACTGTCTATAAAATGATGATAGCCTCATGTACAAAGCTGTAGTGGATGGTGCGATATGGAGCCTGAAAGTCAAAAGTTCAAACTATTGATACCAATTTGCTTATCAGTGTATGTTCTACTTAAATAGCTTGATTATTGTGTCATAAGGTGATAAAAAGCCTGAGGTTACCATTTTACTACAGTAAATTTGTCACTTAAACATGTGCCATGTATGAGGGAGTCGGGAGTCGGAGTCAGGGAAATTGCGGAGTCGGATTCAGAGCTTTGGTTTAACGACTCCACAGCCCTGACTCCAGGCATATAACATTCTGTTTGACACCCAGAATTTTAGGGGGGAAATTAACAAGAAAAGACAAAATCCATAAATAAAATATAATTTTTTAGGCAGTTGTAGCAAATAATCCTAAAACTGTGGTTATGTGTTTTATATGCTGCATTCTTTACTCAATCACATCAATTAGGAAAACATGGAGAACAGAACTGATGAATCGTGATATAGTAAAATAAAGCCTTTTTTCCCTCCAGTCTGGCAGTTTCCTGGACATCAAATGTATATAAAAATGCATTAGTATGTCTCTTTCATTTTTTTTCTCCAAACAATATTTTTTCAAAAATTACAAGGCCAGACATTAAAGGACACTTAGTACTATGTAAATAGGCCTGAAATAAACAGCTTTTATGTATATAAATGCTGGATGACTTTACACAGAGAGTAAGTGTACAATGCGCACTTGGGGCTAGTTTATAGTAATAATGGCTGTTTGTTCCTGAATGTCTTTTTCAAGTACATAGTCAGTAAACTTTTCATTATGTGAACTGTTAAACTCTGTCTGCATGAATGGATCCTTGTGTTTATCTTTATGTAAAATATAAAAAGAGAGAGATAAATTCTGTATCGTCTGTTCAGTGTCACAGTGAGACAGATGTAAATGTGTCTGGGTAGATCCTGTGCAAACAGATCCACTTCTAATAGATAAACCTGAAACTTAATGTTTGATTAATATTGCCTCTCTAAACAACAAACATATATATATGTATATAGTGCCTTGCGAAAGTATTTGGCCCCCTTGAACTTTTCAGCCTTTTGAAAGATTTCAGGCTTCAAACATAAAGATATAAAATGTAAATTTTTTTGAGAAGAATCAATAACAAGTGGGACACAATTGTGAAATAGAACGAAATTTTTTGGATATTTTAAACTTTTGTAAAAAAAAAACCTGAAAAGGGGGGCGTGCAATATTATTTGGCCCCTTTACTTTCAGTGCAGCAAACTCACTCTAGAAGTTCAGTGAGGATCTCTGAATGATCCAATGTTGTCCTAAATGACTGATGACGATAAGTATAATCCACCTGTGTGTAATCAAGTCTCTGTATAAATGCACCTGCTCTGTGATAGTCTCAGGGTTCTGTTTAAAGATGCTTTTCTGCTTTTCTTCAGCAGGGACAGGGAAGATGGTTAAAATTGATGGGAAAATGGATGGAGCCAAATACAGGACCATTCTGGAAGAAAACCTGTTGGAGTCTGCAAAAGACCTGAGACTGGGACGGAGATTTATCTCCCAACAAGACAATGATCCCAAACATAAAGCAAAATCTACAATGGAATGGTTCAAAAATAAACGTCTCCAGGTGTTAGAATGGCCAAGTCACAGCCCAGACCTGAATCCAATGGAGAATCTGTGGAAAGAGCTGAAAACTGCTGTAATCACAATCACGCCCCCTGTCCATCCCAACCTACTGAGCTCCAGCTGTTCACAAACGCTCTCCATCCAACCCTTCACTGAGCTCCAGCTGTTCACAAATACCGACTCACTCATCCCAACCCTCACTGAGCTCCAGCTGTGCGCCAAGAAAGAATGGGCAAGAATTTCAGTCTCTCGATGTGCAAAACTGATAGAGACATTCCCCAAGCGACTTGCAGCTGTAATCGCAGCAAACAAAGTATTAACTTAAGTGGACCGAATAACATTGCATGCCCCACTTTTCAGTTTTTTATTTTTTACAAAAGTTTAAAATATCCAATAAATTTCGTTCCACATCACAATTGTGTCCACTTGTTGTTGTTTCTTCACAAAAAAAATAAAATTTTATATCTTTATGTTTGAAGCCTGAAATGTGGCAAAAGGTTGAAAAGTTCAAGGGACCGAATACTTTCGCAAGGCACTGTAAATACATTTACCATATCTGTAATGTATCAAAATTACATATTTTGCTATTTTACTATTTTTTAGGCCCTGTTTACATCTGAGTCTTGTGCCTCCATCACAGATGGCATTAAAAAACAGAGGAAAGAACAGAACAACACGCAGTGCAATTTTGACTGGTAAAATTCCAGATGGAAACCCAATGGACCCAATGCCAGTTGAGACTGTTAGGGCCTCGTTCACACGGCTTATTTCGGACGGATTTGCCGACGGATTGACGATCGTCAATCCGTCGGCAAATCCGTCCAAAATAAGTCACAGCCTATATTTCATATTGATTTCAATAGAAAATACGGCGCGTCGTTCACACACGCAAAACTCCGTTCCGGATTGCCGCCGCGGATTGACGACGGCAATCCGGACGGAAAAACAATTGACATGTCAATTATTTCCGGACGGATTCACCACCTACAATGATTGTAGATGGTGAATCCGTCGGGAAATCAGTTACAAATACGTGCCACACTTAGTGGCACTTATTTGCAACTGATTTTCACATGCATTAAAAAACGGTATTAACATGAAAAACACCGTGTAAATTATTCTGGAAATTAAGGACCAGTGGAACATGGGCTTAGGGGCCATTGGTGTTCCTTATGTATCCAGCACCACCATTATTTACATTATTCTGCTATGGAAATATTGACACAGGTGTGAACAGGGGCTTTGTGTAGTATAGAACAAAATCCTCCTGCTGATAAATAGAAGCTGTTGGTAAGCTGCTGTTAATGAATCCAATATTCTTATGTGTTTCTTTTAAATGCAGTGTCCTGGTCTAAATGAGCTGTGACTCTCAGCAGCTCATTACCAACAAGTCTAGGTTTACAAACTGTAGAAAAAGAAAGTGCATCAAATCCGAAGGGTAGGAATAAACAGCTCAGCTAAAATGTGGCTGCGGTGTGGTCGAGAACCCCATCTCTATGTAGCTGCCAATGGATGCTTGACTTCTACAGCCATTGACAGCCAAATAAGAAGGGGAGTTCTCTGCCGCACCATAGCTACACCCTAGTTGTGCTGTCTGTTCCTACCTTTAATGTACAGGTGTTTCTCATGAGTTTTCAAAACTCAGCCACTGCCCCCTACTGTCCTGAAAAGGAAAACAAAAGACATTTACATGCTTCGGTGCCACCGCTTCAGCTCCACCGCTGCTCCAGTTTTCCCCATGGTCCCTTATCAGTAATTCAATATGACAAAGGTGGACCCGTATATTAGGAAAATTATTCTTCTTTATTCCAAAAACAACATACTTTCATACAATCAATAAAGGCATCGCATCTGTATCAGTCAAAAGACTACTAGACGTAGGTTGCATAACAGGTAAATACCTTAGTAGCGCTTCACTGCATTTTGTAGGACAGGAGTAGCATGGACAACCGGCCGGGTGAACGCCTCTTTCTCAAGCATGCGTGTTCGTAGTATTTAAAGGGAAGGATACTACGAACACGCATGCTTGAGAAAGAGGGTTGATCCCTTGAAACGTTGCATCATTGCGGCGTTCACCCGGCCGGTTGTCCATGCTACTCCTGTCCTACAAAATGCAGTGAAGCGCTACTAAGGTATTTACCTGTTATGCAACCTACGTCTACTAGTCTTTTGACTGATACAGATGCAATGCTTTTATTGATTGTATGAAAGTATGTTGTTTTTGGAATAAAGAAGAAGAATTTTCCTAATATACGGGTCCACCTTTGTCATATTGAATTGTTTGGACTATGGGAATCCCAGGGAAGATCCCAAAGTGAGACCCAGGAACGTATAGGTTGCTTACAATTATATAAAGGTGGTTGTATATTTATCTATCCCTTATCAGTAATGTCACTTATATCGACTACATGACTGTAGGCACTGCCTCATGAGACGGATGTATATGACGTCACCAATGTGGATTCCAGTGGGGAACACCAGAGCAGTGGTTGTGTTAGATTGCTGGCACCAGAGCAAGGTGTAACTTTTTTATTTCATGACAGTGGGGAGCAGTAGCCATGTTTTGAAAATGCATGGAAAACCCCTTTAAGCAGATCTCTCAGTTTAAGTGTAGCATGATTATTACTGCTAGTAACCAAAATGGTAGGAGCTCTAAAAGTATACTCATATTTATGGTTCTAGTGTTGTTATAAGGGGACTGCTGCCCTAAATAGCAGCCTGTCACTCAGTGGCCTAAAGGGAAGGGTTAGGTAGGGAGAGCCAGGAGGAGCGCTCAGCTTGTGAATACAGTATAAATGAGTCCACTGTGTTCTTTCAGTGTTCCTTTTAGTCATACACTATTTTTGTGCCATTTTGACTACAAGGAGTATGGACCTGTAGCTGTAATGTTCTAACTTTACTTACAGAAGCATAGTTAGCTGACAGATCTGATTTGACCCAGAAATGGCTGCATACCACATCATCATCTTCTAAACAGACATATCTGTAAGATTTGTGGTGGCCAGTCACAGGTGTATTCACAAAGACCTCATTTTCTAGTCTCCATTGAATTCTGTGGTGTAAATTCGTAATTCAAAATCTATGTGATGAAGTATGGCACACTTTTTGTGACTGGGCAGCACTTGAATTGAGCATCAGGCTTGCACTGGCCCACAATGGAACAAAAGAAATATCAGGTGAGCCCCAGGGCCTGTGGTAAGGCAAAGAAAGAGAAGGAGAATGCAGGATTCATGTACAGCAGCTGTAGGGTGGGCCCCAAGAATCAGTTCCACTGACGAACCATAAGAATCACTCCACTAATGGGCCCCAAGAAATAATTCCACAGGTGGGTCCCTGGTACCCCAGTTCTACACTGCTGAGCATGCATGAACTGACAGTGCAAACAAAGCTGCATCACACAGGTAACTTTCATAGGATAGCTCTACATCCGTATAACAGTAGGTGCATGCAACCTCCTACAGTTGCATTAGACATCTGATTTTAAACATGTGTCCTCTACTACTGTTCCCAAAGTACATAACCTAAACCATAAAAAATATTAGCAGATACAAACATTTGCAGGTGTAAGGCCTTGTCCACACAGTGCAACATAGGTGTAGTTGTTGCCTGCATTGTGGATTTTTTTTATGTAAACTACAAAACATTCTACAGATAATTACACTTATCAGAAATAAAAAATAAAATCAAATAAGACACAAGAAAATTGCACTGTGGGCCAGATGAATGCCAGGTATGTGGGCACCCTAAGACCAGAACGACTGAGATGAATGACATTCCCACATACAGACAGCATTGGAATTAAAATTCTGTGCACACCTTGTACTGCGTGACAGATAAGGACGCACTGTGCGGAGAGGATTAGGAAGCAGCAGTATCTGGTTAACCCCATGAGAATCATTATAAATGAAACAAAATTGTGTGCAGGCTCAGTCCTCATTTCTCCTGTCCCCTCGGTTTGTCCTAGTTTTAATACTGATATATCAAAAAAGTCAATGGGAATCTTAGCCTTGCTGCAATGTTTTTTAATTGGGATGATGTTATTACACAGAATAAACTGGACTCTCCTAATTTGGCAGAAGACACACCAAGGTATGAATAGATTTTTGAGAAAGCAGCTCCGACCCCTGAATAATAAATCTATTTAGTTAGCCCTCATAGACACAAGCACAGTATTGTTCTTCACTTGCTGCTATAGAGGCAGATCAAAAATCCATCCCCAATAGTAGGCGATAAAAGCCACAGTTCTACATGGGAGAAGCGGCACAAGTGCAGAAAACCGATGATCAATCAAAAAAATTCCCCCAATGGTCTTTTTCTGACCATTTCAAAAAAAAATAACCACACAAAAAAAATCATTAAAATAACGCAAGCCACAATTTTTAGCCCCACCCCTGATGACCCTAACGCCTTGTATTGCATTCACAAAAACATAGCCAAAAAGTAACACAACAAAACTTAGTGCCACTTTCTCATAAATGTAGAAAAATGTAAAAAAGCAAAGTACATAAAATTACATACAATTACATAAAACTAAAGCCATATATATCACTGAAAAAGGCGAAAAAGCTTTATAGACTAACCGAGGTCTGGATTTGGAATGATACTCAAAATCAAAGTGGAAAAGAAAATTTCAGGCTGAACCAACTTCAGTGGAAATGCTTCAAAACAAGGAAATGAGACTTAATAGTGTGTGGCCTCCATGTGCCTATATGACCTCCCTACAACACCTGGACATGTTCCTGATGAGGTGGGGGATGTCCTCCTGAAGGATATCCTCCCAGACCTGGATTAAAGTATAAGTCAACTCCTGGACAGTCTGTGGGGCAACATGGCGTTGGTGGATGGAACGAGACATTATGTCCCATATGTGCTCAATTGGATTCAGGTCTGGGGAATCGACAGGTCAGCCCATAGCATCAATACCTTCATCATACAGGAACTGCTGACACACTTCAGCCATATGAGACCTAGCATTGTCATGCATCAGGAGGAACCCAGGGCCCACCGCACCTACATATGGTCTCTCAGTGGCTCTGAGGATCTCATCCCGGTACCTAATGGTTGTCAGGGTACCTCTGGCTAGCACATGGAGGATGAGAACAAGAAATGTTCTGTGGTCACCACGTGTAGAGCCACTCCTTTATAGGGGTTGTCTTGCTAATTGTTGCCTACCATTTCTACCTGTTGTCTTGTCCATTTGCACAACACCAGCTGAAATTGATTCACAATTAGTGTTGATTCATACCTGGACAGATTGATTTCACAGAAGTGTGATTGACTTGGAGTTACATTGCGTTGTTTAAGTGTTTCCTTTATTTTTTGAGCAGTATATATATATATATATATATATATATATATATATATATATCACGTACAGCCGCCATCTTGGACAGTCCCTTTAGCTCTGGGATTGCCATTTTTTTTGTAAGACAGGTCTGGCACGCCATACACATGTCACACAGACTACATACTACAAGGTATATCTTTAAAACTGTCATCAGCAAGCTTTAGTCTTCAATCTTCACACAGTTTACACAGTTTACAGTACAGTACGCAGGAATAAAACAAATCCTAGGCCGTATAGTCACTAACTGAACACCTAAAAAGACCCTCTCTTCGTGGTCTTAGTCTACTACCCCAAACACACACTTTTAGCTAGCCTCCACTGGTATAATACTCTCACCAGCCAACACTAGTGTATTACTCTCACCAGCCATCACTGGTATGTAAGCTTCCCTCAAGCCTGGGGGAACCAGAACCATCTCCTCATCTCAGTTCTCTTGTTGCTTCAACTCTTTGGTAGCAAACCACACTCTCCTGTTGTCTGAGAAACAGGCTTTTAATAGGCCAACAGAGACCTGCCAAAAGCCTATCCTGGAAAGTGGGAATGGCCTCACACCCATCACTATAGCCATTCCAGGAAAGCGAGCCCATAATTGCTGCATAACAACTATACTAGCTACAAGTGTCAGCAACCTACGGTTGTCTTGCTGTACTCCACCAATCCAGTGACAGAGGTGTGCAACCTGTAGTCACCCTAAACAGGCTAAGTCAATGTCCCAAGTTATTTAGATTTATTAATCCACAAATTCAAGTGAAAGAGTTCATTAATACTTGCTCTTAGAAATAGTGTAGCTGCTATTGCATCTGTAGTCTCTTGTAAGTCTACATTATTCAAACTTTTCCACAGTGTGGTAGTGGGAGATAGCATCTGAACTGTGTCAGGAAACAAACCTGCGACGTTTCAAGGGCATACACCACCCCCTTTCTCAAGCCTGGTCATCTTTTGTTTCTTCCATTTTCTAATAATTGCATCAACACTTGCTGTCTTTTCACCAAACTACTTGCCTATTGTCCTGTAGCCGATCCCAGCCTTGTACAGGTATAACATTTTGTCGTGGTGTCCTTAGACAGCTCTTTGGTCTTGGCTATGATGGAGAGGTTGGAGTGTGATTGATTGTGTGGATAGGTGTCTTTGATACAGGTAACCAGTTCAGACAGGTGCAATTAATACAGGTAATAATGCAGGTAATGAGTGCAGAGTAGGAGGGCTTCTTAAAGAAAAACTAACAGGTCTGTGAGAGCTGGTTGGTGGATGATCAAATACATATTTAATGCAATAAAATGCAAATTAATTATTTAAAAATCATATAATGTGATTTCTGGATTTTTTGTTAATTTTGTCTCTCACAGTTGAAGCGTACCTACGATAATATTACAGACCTCTCCATTCTTTGTAGGTGGCAAAACTTGCAAAATTGCCAGTGTATGAAATACTTATGTTCCCCACAGTAGATATATCCACACAGTTTATGTCGCACTTCTCTATCACTGGATTGATGGAGTACAGCAAGACACCTGCAAGATACGTGCTACCGAGGGCCTGGTCTCGGTGGGGGAAGCCAGCAATTTTGGGTCAGTAACTGTAGGTTGCTGACATTTGTAGCTAGTATATGAAGCTATATATATGTGTTATATGCTGAAATATTCCTTTTATCCAGCATTGGAGTCTACACATTCTTAGAGATCCGCACTTCCTTTGAATCTCATACTTAGGAGATAATATGGAATTTAACAAAACCAGAATATAAAGACTGTCCTGGATAACAAAGTGGATGCTGTCTCCTCTGAGTTCAGTCCTCAAAAATCAACTAATTAAAAGGATATTTCCACTAGACATTTATGGCATATCCTCTTGAAATCCAAATAATTGCGAGAACTCAGTTCAACAAGCCCAGGAAGACACACAAGTTCCATTAACGTCAATGGAGAAAGCCAGGACCATCTTTTTATTTACTCTCCTCCTACTGTATATATGACCACCATAGTCCATTTTGGCTTGCCTAGCAGGAGTTCTTGTCCTTCCGATCGGTGGGTGTAGACCCCCTACCTGTCAGGCAGTTATGGCTTATCTGATATTCATAGCATGCACATGTCTTAAATGGAATGTGTCATCAGAAAATTACATTTAAATTATGCTTTCATGTTAAACATATTTTTAAGAATTGCTGTTTTTTTTTTATTAATTTTTCATTTTCCAAGTGCATTAGGGTGTATGTAGTGGGGGAAAAACTAATGAATGGAGGTTTACAGGAATAATGGCAATAAAAGGAAAGGAGTCCCTTCATGAAATGTGATAGGCCTGACTAAATAGATGTGTTTTTAGAGCACGCTTAAAGAGAATGGATCGCAAATATTTTTTATTTTACTAATTTAAACCAGATACTGTTGCATATTCTTTTCTTCTCAGGTATTTTTATTTTCTGTGTTGATTTTTTAATTCAGTTTTCTGTGTATGAATATGGAACAACCTTAATGCCTTTAACAGCATTTAGAGATCTGCTTTACAGCAGCCATAAGTGCATAGTAGTCTGTGAGCAGGAGCTGACTCATTGAATTTTATGGGGCAATTTTCTAAGCATGCTCTGTGATCTGGGAAGAAGTCAGGGTGCAGGGAAGGGGAGTGGAAGCAATGGTGGATCTTGTGTTATCTATATAAGTTGTTACCTGTAATTGTAATTCTGCCCTAGGAAAAAGAAAGGGGACTGCTGAGAAGGACCTACGAACAAGAAAAAGTCGCCAATTTTTAAATTCAGTGCCACAGAAAACTGCAGGGGTTTTTTTTTTTAAAAATTTTAAAATTTGGGGTTTCACATTGGGATAATTTTCGACCGTACTTTTGTCGGGTGTTTTTAAACCCCACGACTTCTAACAATGCCTGCCGGCTCCCATTCACTTTCCCCCGTCCCCCCAGCGTGTAAGCTCCAGGAAGAAGTGACGAGTCAATTGTTTTCAGATGCGTCTCTGGGTCCATCAGAACGGACCCAGAGACGCATCTAACAATTAGCAGCGAGTTTATCACTTTTCCCAATGACAACACCAAAAGGGGGTTCAATGAGTGATCGCCGCTGCGTGTTTGAATCTCGTCTGTCCGGTCCCCTCTTTCGGTCATCAAAGAATGGCATGCAATTTTTGGATGCATCCGCAAAAACGACCGACAGACGCATCAAACATGCAGCGGGGATCCCCCATGTGAACCTCTTTCTTTCTGTCATTGCCGGAGTGATAAAGTCACTGGAATTTGTTAGATGGGCTCTGGGTCCGTTCTGATGGGCCCAAGAGCATCTGAAAAGCGTATATGTTCATACGGATGCAAGACGCCGTGTGAACATACCCTTATAATTGTATTTTATGTTATGAAAATATTGGATACAGTAAGCATCATGTAATATCATTATCTGTTCACAATGCTAAGTGCGCTCTACATTTCTTTAAATAATGAAGGGGTTAAATCCCCTAGCAAATGATGTGGGATAAATTAGTAAAAAGTTACTGGATCTAAATGACCATAAGTCAAATAACGTCTTACTTTGCTTTTCCAAACAC
>JAODAL010027387.1:0-55048 GCA_025379985.1 Phyllomedusa bahiana
CTGCCTTTGGGGTCGCCCAAAGGGGGCCGGGCCGGACCCTTACAGCACTACTTCCCCCCTTGCATGTTCCCAAACCCAAACCCTTTTCCCTGTGTGAGAAATGTCTCGTGGCTGCCTGTCTAGATCTCCACATAATCAATAAACTTTACGGGGGTGGGGGGGAGGGTTCACAGCGGGTGAAGGAACGGACCCGCGTCCTCAGCAAGCACAGTGAGGGGTCAGGGGTTTCAAGGCACGACTTTTCTTCTCCTGCTCCCACGCTCCCGTCCTCTTCCTTCCTGCCCTTCCAAAAGATAAGGACCTTGCGGATGAGGGGTAGGGAGGGGAAAAAATAGAAGAAAACACCAAAGCAGCCTGAAAAAAAAGGTAAAGATTCACAGCTCCCTGGTGTCCCAGCAGCAGACAAAACATGTGAAAAACATGAATAAGGGAAAAACTTTTCCCGGGCACGGCTGCATAAACTTCAAAACACCTCCACTCTTACTGTGCTGCAACTGTCCGTACTAAGTGAAGGGGTGATATTCAAACTTTATTTTATGAACTCCAAGGGGAGGGGGAATTTCGGGGGGGCAGCACCTGTGCACCTCCTTGCCCAACTCCACCCCCCCGAGACAGGGTGACAAGAGGGGGCCCCGATGCCCAGAACACTCAGGGGTTTTTTAAAGACAACAAAGGTACTATTTACACAGCGCTTAGCCTGGTTTTACATCTGCATTGGGGCTTCCTCAACCTCGAATCAGAGGGGAAAAAAGTGCAAACACCCGGAGCAGAGTAGCACTTCCATGGGGGTCCTGCGCCCCATAACAATCACTGCCGGCGGACGCGGACTGCGGGGACCCGCACTTCATACCCTAACCCCGGGCCCCGGCTCTTGCGTTTAAAGGCAGGACGTCCCAGTTCAGCTTGCTAATCTCCGCAAAGGGCCCTTTAACACACCTGTGCACACGATACCTACCTCTAAAAGGTCACTAAAAGGGTACTTTGGCTTTTGTATGACGTAATATGCAGGCTATTATTTAGTCACTATATGGTGGTCATGTTCTGGAGGTAATAATCAGGTCCTTAATGTTGTAGTGTTATTGTAATGTTTGGTCTAGGTATAGAGGTGATTTGTCTGGGTAGCAGTAATGCGAGATGTTGGGATTTATTTGACCCAAGTTATAATTCTAGTAACTGCATGTCCTGGTGCGGGGGTGGTAGGTAGGGGGCCCCATCCAAAAGTTTCCTATGGGGCCCAAGCTCCTCTAGTTACGCCCCTGGACGTCACCATGCCCAGCTGTGACGTGTGGGCATAGCCGGGCATGTGACTCGTGCCTGTTGTCCATAGAAACCAGTACGCAGCAATAAGCTCTGTATTGATTTCCATTCTAAAAATTATTTTCACTATATGGAAAAGTGAAAAAAGGTGAAAACTAAAAAACACAAAAAGAAAAAAACAATAAAAACCCCCATACACTCACCCTTTTCTCCCCCTTTACGCAATTGCCAAAAAAAAGATTAAAAATAAATAATGCTAACTGTTTGTAGCTTAATCAAGCTTTTCCAGATGTTTGATCGGTTTTCAAAATTAAAACATGATTTATTCAATGCAAAGCATTGAGACCACACACAGGCATTACATTGCATATGCAAAAAAAAATGTCTGCCCCCGCCTACTGCAATTCATGGTTTAGATATACCATCCTTCTCCTGCAAGAATACATTTAGCCAATCAATTCAACAACATAGCTAGCCCTCTTATAACGCTGGGTTTTAAAGTTTATTACCATATGCCACCCTCCTACTCACTTGAAAACAAAAGAAAACTTTATTCCTTTAAATGTCAAACCTACTCCAGGCCATGTGTTTTTCCATCATAGGATGGGGTGTGCGGAGCATGTCTAATTTGACATTCCCAAGACCTGAGTGGCTTCAAACTTTGATAAAAGCCACACAAAGAGTATATACACAATCATTATCAGATAAAACTATAGATAATTAACCTCACAAATTCTCCCCTTTGAGCAATATGTGTGATCCGATAGTCCTTAGTTTTTTCTAGTACATTCTCATGCAGCTAAAACCTTCATTGCCAGACTTCCTAGTTACATGCTTCTTTATTCCCTACCTACATAATGCGATTCCTCAAAAAAGATCGCCTACAATATTAAAGCTCATTAACAATTGAGCTGCTTATGCCTCTGAAGAGAAGATATTTAATAATTCTTAACAAGTCATAACAAGATATGACTATCTTCTTCTTTTAGTTTCCTAACATGCACTAACATTAAATACACAACAAAACAATTATTATAGACAGTCCTACCTTGTATAACCATCTGTAATATCCCTATCAGACATCCAACTAAGCCCTAAACAATTGCTAGAATTAAAAATGACAACACACACACACATGAGTCATTCTTCACATGGTTTTTGCTTTCTCATCCATACTCACTCATCTTTCAAAACACTAATTTTAAATTGCCCATATTTGCAAATTCCTACGGATCAGTATAAAAAAATCAAGTAACTTATACCCATGAAAACTAAATGCGATTTTCCCCGTTTTCGCTTGCTTGCTATCTTCTAGCCCTTTTATACAGTGTATGCTTAGGAATCTTTGTTTTAGATCTACATCCTTATGGGGGACTAAGAAGGTAAATGTGACAGCCAGCTATTCTGCATGTTTCTTTCTACACCAGAATAATCCACTTATATGCATCAAGATCAATGTCTCTAGTCAGATCTTTCAGATGGTGACCTATGTACAATAACTATCATAATACAAAGAAGCAATTCTAATATACACACACATCTCCTTTAACTAACCCCAGATCTCTAACTGTTATGACCAAAACCTACATTCGAAGTTATCACCATTTTCTGAGGGACTTGATACTAAAAGTCCCATGTTTTCCAAATGCAAACTCTTTGTCACATCTATAAACAGGAATATTTCTCTCTTCCCATTTTAATCTATGAGTATCTATTAACTAAACAAGTAGCTCCTACAGCAACAAAATCCCTACATTATCACCAAAGGAGGTCTTTTCCTATTGACACTTTCAACTCAGGAGCTCATCATTTTCTAGACTTTACTAACGTAACTGTACTCTTATATTTCCAACCCTCCTGTATTAACAACATTCACTCTCTGACACACTGTATGTGTTGTGAGGTTACAAAAAAAACAATGAATGGTGTCCATCGTTGTTATGGTAAGAGTACTCCATGAATGTTCTATCATTAGTCCAGATTGAAATTAGGACCTGTATTTTACTAGGGGGTAGCTAGACATAGTAAAAATTCCCTCCCAGGTTACAGAATTACTAGATAAGGTATAGTCTAGCACTTGCTGGATGTGCACATATTCAACAATAATCATAATGTTAGTTTATGACGTCAGGAACTTATTCCGCATCTTTCATCTTTCTAATCCATGGTAAAGTGATTTTCCTCGCTCATCGTGGCTGGTGTGGACCCAGTTGTTCTTTCCCTCGTAATTCAGTCAAGTCCTCATTTTCAGCAGAACATGAAAGGGACCAGTCATAAAATGAATCAGCTCAAGGCTCCTCTTATGTTTTTCAAGGACCGCCAACCCAATCACTCCAGTTCAGTATTTGGCTACTCAGTCACTTCTCATTTCTGGAAATAGAATCAAAAACTTGTTTATGTACTGCTTCAAGGCGTTTCTGCGGGTCTGTACCATATCCTGTCATACTGTTATGCTGTATGAGTAAAAGCTGTGGGAAATATGGGTCCTGTCTTGGGGGAATACGCCCCAACCTAGATCTCATAGGGAGACCGTTTTCATTTTCCTCAATTGTACAACAGACTGGAAACAAAGCTAAAGGCAAAACACTCAGACCATGGCTTCGACAGTTTCATTCATTTAACTGTCAATTTTTTCCTTTCCATCTGAAGATGTAAGAAAGGTGAAAGGCCTGTTCTATAACTAAGGCAACCGTCTCATCTTTCATGACTTTCTCCTGGAATTGTGTTCCTCTATCACTCTCTATTGCTTCTGGTAGCCCAAATCAACACCTTAATGACTTTTGGCACTTTTCTCTGCTTTCTGTATCTGGAAGGCTTCAGGCCAACCGGAAAAGAGATCAACGCCAACAAGGACAATTTGCACTCCTATGGATTGGACACAGCGGTCGGAGGCATGTGTTTCCTAGGGAACCTTTTCCTATGTTACCTTTCTGTGTTTGTGCACATGTCCATACAGACATGATAGTAATCTGCTGCGGCCATACTGAAGCCAAGACAACCCAATACTTGTTTACTAGCAAACTATACATAGCGTCTTGGACTAGTGGGACAGTCCTTAGGCTTCTAGGCCATCATTGGGAAAAGGACCCAGGAGGCAAGCTTATTGCCTACACTCCACAGGCCACCCACGTTTAACTTAGATCCCTGTTTATCCCACTCCTCCCTTTTCGACTTCTGACTTTGATTGAAGGGTCCAAAAGGACATTCAGGGGTAAAAGGTATATTGAGGACACAGCCTGTACATCACAAGATCATTAACCCTAGCTTTGTCGCAGCCAGTTTTGCCGCTTGTTTGTCTGTTCTTATTTCCCCGCACTTGCTTCGGGGCTGTCAGATTTTGTATGTTCCACCTTAATTTGTTCCAAGCCCTGTAGGCAACAACAGGGCTTTCATTAGTCTCTGACACTTTCGCATTCATGATGGTTTCTATATGATGTTAAAATGCCCAGGATTCTATCTCCATAAGGCACCATATCATGGAATTCCAAATGTATGACATGAGTCTGAGTATATTGTCAGTAGTCTTACCCTCGCCGCTGTTCATGCCTCTGATAGTGCCCTCAGCTCCCCACCTGGCAAATGAGCGGAAGTGGTTTTCTTTTATTACCCTTGTTTGGCGTGACCACCGTATACCAATGTGATACCTGCTGAATTCCAGTACCTGGGTTTAAACTCAAAGGTTTAGAATTAGTGATTGGGAAGACCTTCAACATGTGGTAACATCCATTGATTCTTGTGCCATTAGGACATACAAGCATATTCCTTCCCATCTTTACATCTAATTCTTCCCCCTTTGTTCTAAGTCTAGGTAAAGTGTGGTAGATTCAAAGGTTCTACACTTAGTCAATGAAACACTGGGACATCAGTAACACAAACAGCAGCAGCGTACTAAGAGCCATAAGATATGATCCTAGTTGCATCTGAGAATATCATGTACATCATACAGGGTAATTATTGTTAACGGGGTAATCCATTACAAAACTCTGAGACTTTATGTATAAGTTCTTGTAACTACAGTGGAAAATCGTACACATAAGGTTCCCTCGCCACTGGATTTAATCTAGCTGATTAGTAGCTACTGGACTCTCTGTGTACAATGTGACTGTAAGGACAACGAAGTACTAGCGAAACAGCTTGACATTAGTCGAGATTGTGCTCAGGGCAGGTTAGAGGACATTTAACAACTTCATAGTTCATGGAAATTGTTAGTGCCACCTCTATCAGCTGAATGGCCGTGTATCTAAACACTCATACAGAAACTGTAAAAGCCAAACAAGCTGATCCTTTTAAAATAATTACAATATTATATAAAACCCAGGAATATATCCTGAGTTGACTCCCAATAAGCCAGGTCCTTTACTTTATGTTCTGTATCGTCTCCTGTCAGGTTGCCTGGCACCCATCTGACAAGCCGTGTCCCCCGAGAAGGGTATCCTTGTCTGCAAAAACTGTAACTTGGTCCATTGAAGACTCAAGGCCCCCTCAATCACTAAAAGAAAACAAAAACAAAACAGAGATAGCTGCAGCCTCAAAACCATTTTCCGCTGTCACTGGCACATCTCAAGGGTTTAAATGTTTTAAGGATCTGAAATACATTTTACAACAAAAAATACTTAAGAAGAGAAAGACTAACTGAACCCTTTCATTACAGTAACCTTCTAGTCCCAAAAAACTGGACCACTCACCAAACTGAACCTGTTATGGAAATCTACAACTATTGGCTCTTCCCTGTCCCGGCCCCTGAGTCCGGCAGCATGTACATCTCTATCTACCATCAGTTGTAAAAAGCTCACCAGCTGTACACATCATGTAGGAACTACATGTCTTTTCATATACAAGACAGACAAACAAAGAAATTACCAAACACAAAGAATAACCACAAATTAAACATAAAACCAAACAAAGAAACAAAGGATCCTTCATACAATTTCCCACACATACAACACAAAAAACTTCAGACTAAAACAAAATGAAAAAAAAATAAAACAAAAACAAAATATCAATGCCACAAAAAGCAAAACACCAATGGCAATGAACAAAATTAAAATAATCCCTAGACTTTAGAGTCCTTTTTACATCAAATCATATAAAAAATTAGTAAAAATTCATCTCTTCATTCCTACAAGAGAACACAAGGTAAGATAATTTTGCTCCTCTCCATCCTCTCCACCTACAAAAAAACATTTGGGAAAAAAACAGTAATTAACATTCCTGTTAATGTAAAAGTTAGTTAAAACAGAAATATTTCAAAATTTTTGACACTTTTTGTGCCCAATCCCAATTTATTTGCTTATATAAATGGAACTCAATTTAATTTGCCAGGGGACGGGGGGGGGGGGGGGGGGGGGGGGGGGGGGGGGGGGGGGGGGGGGGGGGGGGGGGGGGGGGGGGGGGGTGGGTGGGGGGGGGGGGGGGGGGGGGGGGGGGGGGGGGGGGGGGGGGGGGGGGGGGGGGGGGGGGGGGGGGGGGGGGGGGGGGGGGGGGGGGGGGGGGGGGGGGGGGGGGGGGGGGGGGGGGGGGGGGGGGGGGGTGGGGGGGGGGGGGGGGGGGGGGGGGGGGGGGGGGGGGGGGGGGGGGGGGGGGGGGGGGGGGGGGGGGGGGGGGGGGGGGGGGGGGGGGGGGGGGGGGGGGTGGGGGGGGGGGGGGGAGGGGGGGTGGGGGGGGGGAGGGGGGGGGGGGGGGGGGGGGGGGGGGGGGGGGGGGGGGGGGGGGGGGGGTGGGGGGGGGGGTTTTTGAACTTATTTTTACTTCAACTTCAAAACCAAATTTAAGAAGGATATCCTTTGCAACTTATACACCAATATAACTTATATTCTATATTTTACAACAAAACATACATAATATAAATATATCTGTTTATACCAAACATCATCTGCAGACTTTTCCCTGTAAAGACAAAACAAATCATTTACACACAACAAACTAAAAAATTCAAACAATATTTCTACACAGATAAGTGCAACTAATCAATGAAAAAACACACAATGTGTCTCAGCATCTCGAGTGGACCCTCCCCCTCCCTTCGGAAATCAGATCTGCTTGCATGCTAGCTGCACTTAGATCCCAAAGTTCCACAGAAATGGAGGGAAATACCTATTCACTGCATTCTCATCTCACAATGACCATGCATCATGTCTTCAATAAACCCATTATATACAGGTGACAACTAAAAACCTCACACTATATGAAACTTTCCTTCATTTTCTACTTCAAATGTCCAACTTTCACCATTACAATTTCCCACTGTTTTCTAAACTTCCTGCCTTTCTCTACAATTTTTATTGCAGTTAGAGATAATTTCTTTCACTGCCCAACGATTTACCCAAATTACTCGTTTCCAATTCAACAGCGTCGTCACGCTGAAATAATTTTAGCATACAACCACAGATGTGGATAAGATTCAATCAAAATCTAAACCAATCAATCAAGTTCCTACCAAATCCACAAATTAGTAAGTATCGTACCTCTGAGATGACTAGTAAAATTTCAAAACACTCCATTCTCGTCTCCAACTATTAAACAAACTATTTAGTAATCGAACTCTGATGGTTAGAATAAAATCTAAACATTCTTACTACTAAATAATTAAACCAACTAGTTAGTATCGTACCCCAGATGGTTAGATTAAAAAAATCTAAACCATTCATTCACGTCACTAACCAACCTGACAGAAATAATTTCCTCTAAACTTTAACTATTTTCTGCAATAACCACTATTTGCCTATCCATAACGAGCAGGACAACTCACTGAATCATTCATGGATGGAATCACTCCCCCTCCCTCAGGAATTTCCTTTGCTTCTAAATCCAGCTAAGACACGCAGCCATGATACCTTTGACCTTTCACAAAAAAGTAAACTCACACAAAGCAAACAAATTCTTATATCAAACATTCACTTAAACATTGTTATATTTTCTGTTCACTTGGGTGCCTTCATCAAGCATAGAGCCCTCAAACGTGTCATCAATCAATGCATACACCTCCTTTCAGACACCCTCCTAATTTTGTTTTATAGTTTTATATTTCAATTGTTCCACAACCAACACATTCATTCACTGTTCATTATCCAAACAAGCACATATTTTATACATGTAATTGAACCACGATCACATCATTTCATTCTGATATTTATCAAGGATCTAGGTCACAGATGTCTATAGTCGACTAGGAAAAAACAGCCGGACAGAGAAGCCAATACTTAAGAGACAGAATATATATATTAAACAAAGATATAAAATATATTGCTTACCTTTTTTTATTTGATGCGGCATCCTTTTTTATTCTGCTTTCAAATATTGTTCATCTCGTATTAGTCCGGATGCCAGAAAAAAAATCAATTTTCTGAGCCCACGTTGGCGCCATTTTGTTTGTACTTAATAAAACATTTCAGATGTTGATCGGGTTTTCAAAATTAAAACAGGATTATATTCAATGCAAGCATTGGAGACACACACAGCTTATACATTGCATATGCAAAAGGAAATGTCTGCCCCCCTCCAACTGCAATTCATGGTTTATAGACCTCCTTCTCCTGCAAGAATCATTAGCACAATCAATTCAAAACAAAGCAAGCCTCTTATAACCTGGTTTAAAGTTTAGTTTCCTCCATCTGGCCATCCTCTTACTTCACTGAAACAAAGAAACATTTATTCTTTAAAATGTCATACCTCCAGCCATATGTGTTTCCAATCATTGGAGGAGGGGTGGGGGCATGTCTATTGACTTCCAAGACCTAGTGCTTCAAATTTTTGATGGAAAGCACACAAAGATATATAAAAAATCATTATCATATAAAACTATAGAATTACGCTCACAGAACCCTATTTGGTACGCCAGTTGCATAACGACCTGCCCTAAAAATCGTCATTTAATTAACCGCACTAAAGGGCTTTAAAAAAAACACAAAATAAACAGTCTCAAAATTTGCGATTTTTGTTAAATCCCGAGCACATACAATAATAAAAAGCAATTAAAAACTAAAATCCCAAGTGATCCAAAATTAAACTCAGTCTTCCCCAACAAAAAAACCCTTACCAGCTCTGTATGGGAAAAAAAAAAAAAGTTATCAAAGACAGAAATTTTTTTTATAGCATTTTCAACATAAAAAACTATAAAATTTGGGGTATCACCTAATTGTATCGACCCTCGAATAAAACTAATTTGTCACAACACTCATGGTGAGCCTTTTAAAAAAAAAAAAAAAAACACACTAGGATTGCGTTTTCTTTTAAACCCTCCTTCAAAAAATGGTTTTAAAAGCTTAAAAACCCCGTCCCCTAAAAGTGATAAAAAATAAATAAAAACTCCCCCCTAAAACATCCGTACACAAAAAAAAAATAATTAAGATTATGGCGATGCAAAAACGTTTTTCCTGTTTGAATAAAAGGTTTTTTTTATGTAAAACAGAAAAACAAAACAAAATACAAATTTTGGATGTCACTGTAATTGTATCGACCTGCTGAGTAAAGCTAGAAAGTCTTTTATAACCGAGGGTATGGGTTTAAAAAAATAAAAAAAAAAACACTACCAGTTTGCTTTATTTTGTTCAAAGAACTCCCGAATGGTATCAATAAAAACATCAACTCATTCCGCAAAAAACAAGCTCCTACACAGCTCCGTGCACAGAAAAATAAAAAAAGTTAGGCCTCAGACTAAACGCCAAAAAAGCCAGTTTTTTATAAACACTTTCTATTTGGGTAAAAGTAAAAAAAACATAAACACAAAAAATTTTAATTCATTGAATTTGTACTGACCGAGAGAAAGTTATTTTAAATTTTATCCCATTGGGCGAGGCTGTAAAGTTGAACCCCAAAAAAAAACACCTGTGGTCGATATACTCACTGTCCCCCGGGATAATTCATTGGGGGGTCTTTTTTCCATATGGGGCCCTCTTAGGGGTTATTATTAAGTTTTAACCCTTAGGGTTACCAAACCTGGAATAGCCCTACTAAAATCTTTTGAAAATGAGACCCCAGGGGGCGGTCCTTTTTAAAGGCAGCGTGGACTCTCTCCCGAGCTCCTCAGCATCTCCCAATTTCAACGGCCACCCCCCGCAAAATCATGGGGAAAAAAACCCAAAAAGAGAGGCACCACTCCCATTTTGCCCCTTTTCTCCCCAGAGTGACAGGGGGCCTTTTTTCAGCCCGACTCGGCGGCTCAAAATGCAGCCAGGGGCCCAAAATGGGGGTGATTTCCCCCCCCCAAGTCCTCAGCCTAACGCAACTTTCTACACCGCTTCTGGGCCGAACAAGGGGCCCTTGAATGTGCCGGGATCACCACGGCACCAAGACCTAACTGGCTACTTCCTGGAAATTCCGAAGCTACCGGTCAAGCCAGCAGCGCTCTCATGAGGACCCGAGGGGACCTCTGACCTCCTCCTGCACTATAGTCCACCGCATCACACACCTTGCCGAGGGAGCTCTCGGGGGCTCTCTCAGATGGGAGCAAAGGTCACACAGGCCCAGCCTCCCGGGATGCTCTTCACCGGCTGCTGCAGGAGCCCTGGCCGCAGCTATCAATGTGCATGACACCTCCCTGGACCGGTGGGGCCCGCCAGCAAATATAAAAGGGCTTGGGGGGTTGCAGTCCCCCCCCAATCCATTTTTTGGGTTCCCCTCCCCGATTGTGGGCTTACCTCCCCTGTTTCCTCAGACACCTCCTGAGGTCAGCCCACCCCCTCCCTGTGCATACATGGGGCTCGCTGCTACCCCCCACCACCACTAGGCACCCACACAAACCCCCCCCAGGGAACTACGCAATTTGATACAGTGGACTCCACCACCGAGACTTTAAACCCCAACCAGGCCTATTTTGCAAGACCCCCCCCTCCAGCCCGAAGCCCACCCCTGCGGTTGGGCCCTTTCCCCCGTCCTCATCAGAAAAGGGCTTGAGGGGCCCGCATTTGCACCACCTCCCCTGCTACTGCTTATTTTCTCTGACCCCCCCACCCTCCTGCCCATGGCATACCACTATCCTTCCATGGAAAGGCCCCCCCCTAGATGTCTACGGCTCTTTTGGAACGCAGGCCTGTGCAACCCCGCAGAGCCCAATTCAGGAGCAATTCAGCTACCGCTATCCCAAAAGGAACAAAAATTTGGCAGCACTGCGCCCCCTTCTGTAACTACAGGGTTTTACCTTTGCCATGTATACCGAACAGCCTGGATGGGATTCCTATTATACTTCAACAAAATCCCCCCATATCTCCTTCTGCCAATCTATCTCACGAGGCCCCAAATCTTCCCGATTCATCCTATTTTGCAGTTTTAAGGGGAAAACCCTTTCACTTTTTTTGATCGCAGCGCCTTACACAGTCCTTACCATTTAAAACTGACCTCTCTCTGTTGGCGAGACAAATCATTGACAAATGCAAACAGGAGTTCTCCCTTTTCCACTCTGAATTGTCCTTTTCAAAAATCAAGGTCCCACCTGGACCCTGCTCAATAATCGAAATCAGATCCATCCAAGCTCGTAATCATCTACACTCAAAAATTCTTCACAAAAATTTGCGCACGACAACATAAGATGACTTTTAGAACAAAGCAAGCACAACAATATTAGGGTTCCGGGCCCGCCTGAAACAGTGGCCCAAGTGACCTCCCTTCAGTTTTAGCGACCCTCTCACGACCTGTTGGAAAAAGCCCTCTTAAAACCCCCAAAAAGGACATGCTCATCGGGCCTTCTTCCCCCCAACCTGGACCCACAACGTACGAGAGACATCATTTGCAGGATGCATTTTTATCAAATAAAGGAGGACATTCTGCGTAAAGCACGTCAATGGCAGAAGGTTTTCTACAGGGATGTCCCCATATGTTACTTCAGGGCCTCCAAACACCCCTACCCCAAAAAGCTGCACTGAAACCTCTACGTCGACTTGCAAGAAACGCACCCTACCGTGGGGCTTTCCCTTTTCCCTCTTTTTGGGATGGAGACAAACATTTGCTACCTTCCCCAATGACATTTTCCCTTTCCCTCCTTCAGGACTTAATATTCAAAAAATTTCCTTCCCCCCCGGCCATCCCTGACTTTACTCTTGCAAACATCCACCAAAGACCAAAGGATCTACCAGGCTCCCCCCAGGAAAAAAACCCACAACATCACCACACTGACACCTCTACATATTCTACTCCACCCTGAGGACTTGGCTGGTCTCTTAAAGGCCATTACTATCATTTTGAATTACCGGCCCTCCTTAGGACTCTACAATTACTGTTGTTATGCCGACATGCCTTAACAACATCCTACCTGTTTGAGCCTGTTGTTTCATGTATTACTAGATCTTTTCCTCTAGCATTGACCAGTTTTTATTAGTGCTGGCCAGCTGCTTCATTTACTCATTTATCATCTACTGGGGAGCTCGGATACTGCATCCCTATTTGAGTTTCCCTTTTCTTAACCCCCCCAAATAGGGTTTGGTCCCGGTACAGGCCTTGTATCAGGCTCTGGGGACAGCCGACTTTACTAAATCACCAACTTAGTCCCAGCTGCAGGTTAATTTCTACCCCTGCTTCCTGGTTTGTTTGTGGTGTGTGTGGGTGTATTCTTTCTTTTGTTCTCTTCCCTCTCCCCTCCCCCCTCTTTTTTTTTTCCTTTGCTCATCCCTTCTCTGTCTCCTTCTTCCTCCTTCGTTCCTGATTCCCGCTATGGCAGACGTATCCTTTGCCTCATTTAATGCAAAATGTCTAAACATCCCAAGTAAAAGATCCCAAATACATTATCATTTTCATAAACAGAAAATAAAATTTGTTTGTTTCCAGGAAACACAATTTAAAACAGGATATGCGCCCAAAATTCGTAATCAATATTACACAGAGTGGTTCTTCTTAAATAACCAGGAGTCCAGGTCCAGTGGATTTGCAATAGCAATCCATAAATCTCTGGTGCATCAAGTACAGGCATGCTGGACGGATGCTGATGCACGGTACATAATTTTGATTCTTAATATAGGCGGGCATTTCATCACTCTGGTGAATGCATATGTTCCTAATCGGGGACAGGCCAATTTTTTTAACCCCTTAATAGACAAATTAACCTCACTCATTAAAGGTACGGTGGTCCAAGCTCCACTACGCCTATTCCAAGTGGTATCTGATGGGAAACCTATACCTCTCTCCATGCTACCCATAGAGCCTACTGGCCATAAATACTCCAAATTCCTATATGCTCAGATGCAACAATTTCTTTCCTCTTGTGGTAATGCTCTTAATACCCAAAAACCCCTTACCAAATTCGAACAAATGTGTCCTCAAAATTCTCCTTCAAGGCACTCTATTTCCGGCCTGTACAGTATACTGAGCTATCTATCACAGACCAGTTTGACCTCCCTGCCTATTGTGTGGCCTGGGAAAAGGAACTCGACAAGCATTTTTCTCTTTCACAATGGCATAGGCGTTTCAGTCTTGCCCACAGGGCGGTTATAGCGACAAAAGCCCAAGAGACCAGCTTTAAAATACTGACACGGTGGTTCAGGGTCCCTCACATCCTACATAAATGGTACCCATCAGTTCCTGAAGTATGTTGGCGTTGTGGGTCTGCCAAGGGAACCATGTTTTTTTTTTTTTTTTTAAACAAATTTTTTATTATTGAGGGTAGTTGTTCACAAACAAACAAGATAACATCACATTGATTACAAAAGGTCTGAGAGAAATGCGACATATTTGATGCAAAAGAAAATATACAATCTTGTATAAAGCATAACTTCAATATATGTAGATATACAGCTCAAGTAATCCGTAAGAAACCAACCCCCCGGGTTTTTCCCTTAGCTTCTCCCTTCACTCCCCCCCCATCCCGCAACCCCAACCCTATAAACCAACACCCCCTAGAGCACTGCTGTCGCCTGGTCCCCGCCTCCCACATCTGTTCTTTCAAAGGAACCTTTTAGCTGTTCTAATAGATAATGTTCTGTGTATTTAAACGGCTCCAGTAGAGACCCCACTTCCTCCTTCGAGTAGTTTTTAGAGATGAATAGTTTCCACTTCTCTAGAAAACCCTTGGAGTCCGCATCCTTGTTTCTCTCAGCCTCCAATTTCTCTAGGTATAGTACTTGTTTCATTAGTTCCACTACCTCTGTAAGGTTCGGCCCTGTGGTATCAAGCCAGTGCCTTAGAATACAGCGTTTAGCCGCCAACAATGCCACATGTACCCCTTTGCAGGAAACCATATTACTCTTTTGCACTTCCTTGGGGTCATGCCTAACAACAAAGTGAAACAGACAGCCTTGTGGGTTTAGCAATATGTGGCAATTCCAAGTCTCCTTGATGAAGGTCTGGACTTGTACCCAAAAGCTGTTGATATCAGGGCAAGACCATAAGCAGTGAAAAAGGTTAGCTCTTTCCAGGCCGCATTTCGGACATGCCTGGAGGAAATCCGATGGTTCTCCCCCCCTTGTGACATTGAAGGCGTATATTGCCCTATGTACTACCCTAAACAGAGTCTCTCTCCACTGTTCGCTTACCACCGCCTTGCGGACCAACGCTATGCCTTTTATTATCTTATCCAATAAATCTGTATCTTGAATATGTCGTTCCCAACCTTTAAACATGTTGTCTGCTAAAGCCTCTGTTTCCTTACTTCGTAACTTAGAGTAAATATCCGATAGGGAGCCTCTACTTTCGCCCCCCTTACAAAGGTCTAGAAACTCCCTTGTGTCCCCTAGAGATTGTAAATTAGTGACACTAGCTCTACAGAAGCTCTCAACTTGTTTGTATTGGAATATATGATTAACTCCCAAATGAAATTTATCTTCTAATTCCTGCCAACTAAGTAAAGAGCCACTGGAGCCCGAGAGGACATCTCCCATTGTCATGATCCCTTTTTGTTTCCATTTGTGGAACAGCGTACTCTCCTTCCCCCGACGAAAAGAAGGTGCTTCCCACAATGGGAAAACCTGTGAGATGTACATGGGTCTCCTGTACAATTTTCTTACATGACGCCATGTTGCCAGGGTATCCCTCAAAATTACGCTCTGTCTAATATCCCTAGGGTGGAGCCTCACTGGGGAATGGAGCAGCGCCACCAGGTTGTCGGGGTGTGCCAGCTGGGCTTCAAGGTCAGTGTTAGAAAAATAACTTGTGTTCCTCAACCAATCCCTTACATGCCGCCACATAGCTGCCAAGTTGTAAAGCCTGATATTCGGCAGCTGTGCTCCCCCCTGGATCTTACTCACCGTCAGTTTCTGGTAGCTTATACGAGAGCATCTGCCCCTCCAGATGAACTTCCTGAATGCCTTGCGTAGGTTATTAACGTCCGTATGTCTGAGGAGTAAAGGGAGATTCTGGAGAGGGTAGAGCAACCTCGCAAAGCTCACCATCTTGATCAACTGAACTCTGCCTAATATAGAGAGTGGGAGGTCTTTCCATCTGTCCAGTTCCCCAGCAATTTTGGCCAGCAACGGAGGAATGTTCAGCTGATAAGTCAGGGCCCCTTTCGAACCCAATTTGATTCCTAAGTAAGTCATGGAGCTCACCACTTCCACCCCTAACGTCTTTTTCTGTAGCTTTTCCCCTGACCCTAAAGGCAGCAATTGACATTTTTCTTTGTTGATTTTAAATCCAGAGAATCCCCCGAATTTTTCCAATTCTCCCAACACTCTGTCTAGATGTTGTTCAGGATAGCCCATGAAAAGAAGCATATCATCAGCGAAGCAAGTAACTTTGACTTCTTCTTTCCCCACCATAATACCCCTAAATGTCGCGCTCTCAATCAGGTGTAAAGCTAGCGGTTCCAGGGCTATGTTGAACAACATAGGTGAAAGAGGACATCCCTGGCGTGTTCCTTTCTGAAGATAGATCGACGAGGAGATAAACCCCGGGGTGTGTACCCTAGCCTGGGGAGATTTGTACGTTGCTGTGAGGTAGTTCCTAAAATTGCCTGTGAAGCCCATCTTGTCCAACACTATATTAAGCCAAGCCCAATTGACGTTATCAAAGGCTTTCTCCGCATCTATTCCTAGTAAAGCCGGGTTACCCTCCCTCTTGGAGCCTCGTTCTATAGCATCCTGAACCGTCAGGACTGCCCTTACATTCTTAACCCCAGATCGACCCTTTACGAACCCCATTTGATGTGGTCCTATAAGTTGGGGCATTAAGTTTGCCAATCTATTCGCTATTACTTTGGACAATATCTTAACGTCCTGGTTGATCAAGGAGATCGGTCGATAAGATTCAGGCCGTAGGGGATCTTTCCCTTTTTTTATATATAACTTTAATGTATTCCGTGTCGCCCAAGGGGATCATAGATTGCTGTTGGAAAATGTCCTGAGAAACTATTGCCAAAATGGGCGACAGGTCTTTCACTAATATTTTGTAAAAGTCTCCTGATAAGCCGTCTGGGCCTGGGGCTTTGGCTAAAGGGATTTTTTTGATAACCTCCTCTACTTCTTCTACTGTTATATCTGCATTCAAACTCTCACTGTCTTCCTTTGATAATCGTTGCAATTTAATGCGGCTAAGAAATTCTTTGCCTTTGTCAATGTCGTAGGGCGCTTGGGAATAAAGTTTAGTATAATAGCGGGCCAAAATATCGTTAATTTTTTTCGGGTCTCTTTCTACTTTGCCTCCTTCGTCCTTTAAGCTAAGTATCCCCGTTGTCCCCCTACTCTTTCGCACCAGATTGGCCAGTAATCTCCCTGACTTGTTGCCGAATCGGAACAAGGAGGCTCTCAGGCGGTCGCCATAGAACAGTTCCACCCTTTTCTGCTGTAGTTCATAACCCTCCTTAGCCGAGATCCACTCTTTTTTATTGTCCTCTGATGGGTGGCTGAGGAACCTCGTGTAAGCTAGTCTAAGCAGTTCCGTTGCTTCATCATATTTGGCCCTCAGTGCTTTTTTCTTCGCAGTAACGTAAGACATAATCCGGCCCCTGAGGACGGCTTTCCCCGTGTCCCAGAACAGCCCTGGCTTCGTGATGTGAGACGCATTGTCTTGTGCGTATTCTTTCCACCATCTCTGTAACAAGTCCCTAAAGTGATCATCAGTCTGTAGTGAACCTGGGAATCTCCACAGAATATCCGTTCCTTTTGGGTGAAGATCTCGCAGAGTAACCATCACCGGTGCATGGTCAGAGATCACCAGGTCTCCGATGGTGGCTGACTCCACTTTGCCCATTAAGGAAGGATTGGCCAGTAGATAGTCTATTCTGGACCAAGACAGATGTGCGTGGGAGTAGTGAGTGAACTGTCTCTCCTCTGGGTTAAGGTGACGCCATACATCCGTCAGCCCCAGGGACTTACTGAGGTCCCCTATCAGGCTGAGTTTAGAGGGGTTAGATCCTCTAACTCTCCCTGTTCTCTTTCTATCTTCCGCTTCACTCATTACGCAGTTAAAATCTCCCCCCATCAAGAGATCACTTCCACTATCCTCCAGCGCAAGGTTTTGAAGCCTTGTAAAGAACTGTCTGTCCTGGGTGTTAGGGGCGTAGACATTGATCAGACTAATCTTACCCGCCGGGGTCTCAAGATGGACTCTAATTAACCTACCCTCCTCATCTGTATCTTGCTTAGTAATACTACAAGGAGTATTCTTATGAAATAGGAGCACCACTCCCGCCTTTCCCTGGACCGATGCGGAACCTCTCACTTCCCCGACCCACATTTTTTTGAGTCGGCAGAAGTCCCGCTCTGTGAGATGGGACTCCTGCAACATAGCTATATCTGGCTTTAGTTTCTTGAGATGTCTGAGAACCATCGTTCTCTTATGGGGTGAACGCAACCCCTTAATATTCCATGTCAGTACTCTCATAGTTTAACCCAGGCGAACAGATTTACATAGGCAGTAGGAATAACGAACCCCGTGCAGCAGTGCTCCCCTCCCCCCTTCCCCCCAACCCAACATTCCCCAAACATGAAATACCCTCTCCTCCCCCAACTCCTAAGTTTTACTTTCCTCTCTATCTTGACTTCTCTTTTTTCTTGCATAATGAATGGAGGCAAAAACACCATCCTCCTAACAAGTAACGTCTAATACTCCAGATTGCCCCCCCCCCTCATCTCCATCATATAGACAACTGTTTTGAACATATATCTAAACCAGTAAGACCGTAGTTCTTATTGTAGCCTCTCAAGTTGGACTGATTGTATTCCCTCCTTAGGGGCATTGTCCCATAACACTTCCTACCACCTTGGCCAGTGAGACCTCCCTCCACACCTTTCTAAATCGGGCCCCATAAGTACTTCCCAAATACCAGGTCATGAGTTCTTGTCAGAGCTCCTAGTTCTCGGGTTCCGTTCCTGTTCATACTGGAATTGCGCTGGAACTTCTCTATTGTTCCTGGTCGAGTTTCCTTGCCTTTGGCTCCTTCTCTCTCTTTCCTGTCTTTTTTCTTTTTCCGCTCTTTTCTCCTCTAGTGTATCCGAGATTCCTTTTTTATATGTCAATCCCTCCAGAAACTCCTCTGCTTCCTCTACGGAGCGGTGTGTGATGGGCGGACCTTGCTCTGGAAAGATTCTGAGTATGGCCGGGTATTGGAGATTGAAGCGGATCTTTCTTTTCACAAGTGCTGAACAAACTCCAGAGAATTGCTTTCGTTTCCTGGAAACTTCTGCTGAATAGTCTGCAAAAATTAGCAGCTTGTCCCCATTGAGATTGAGTGGAGAGTTTAGGGCACGATATGCTTGCAGCAATTGGGCCTTTTCAGAGTAGTCCATATACTTAACGATAACTGGTCTGGAACGTTGTCGTGAACTGTCTGCGTCTGGATATGGCGGCCCAATTCTATGCGCCCGTTCTACTTTCAGGGGGCGGTCTAGACCCAAGGCTCGGGGTATATCTTTGGCGCATATATTGTGAAGATTTTTTATGGGTATCTCCTCACGGAGTCCAATGATCCTAAGATTGTTCCTGCAGGAACGGTTTTCAAGATCCTCTGTCTTTTCTTGCAGAAATTGAGTACGCTTAATTAATCTCTCCATAGTGCCCCTTACACCTAGCATGTCATCCTCCATCGTACTCATTCTCTCTTCTAGTTCATTGATTTGGCTAGTGTGCATTTTCACCTCTGAATGAATGGCTGACACGGCTGAGGTAACTGCAGCTGTAACTGTAGCTGAAATTGTTGATTCAAAAGAAGACAGAATATCAGGGGCCAGAAGCTTTGCAACAGCTATTGCCATTGTTTTACATGAGATGTTCAGGCCTGGCAGCATTTCTTCTAGCTCCCCCTCAGCTGCCCTTGGCCCCTGGGACCCTGAGCTGCTTTCTTGCATCGCAGTCTCTGGCACTGACTGTGGCTGCGCCGCTGCTGGCTGGGGTTGAGGGATGTTTCCCTGTACCTGCTGCTCTGTCTCCTGGTTCAGTGTCTCTGGGTCCTCTGGGTCCGGTCCACCGGAGCCTGGTTGGGCTGTCGCCGTCTGGCCGCGCCCGCTCCTCGTGGAGCGCGGGGGATCGGGCGCCATCTTGGAATGGCGGCACTTTTTTCTTTTTTTTTTTTTTTCCCTTCTCAGAGGCGCGGGTTCCTCGCTGCGCTCCAGGCGCCGGATACTGTGACCGGAGGGTGTCCTGTAAATGAGGCACTGACAAGTGCCGAGATTGAGGCCGATATGCCGCTGGTATGTCGGTCAAAGCACGGAGCGGGGACGGAGCGCTCAGCCTCTGCTGCCGTCCATGCAAGCGCCGGAACCGGAAGTCAAGGGAACCATGTTACACATTTGGTGGGAATGTCCTGCCCTACAGCGTTTTTGGAATGCGGTATATCACTCTGTTAAAGAAACCTCGGGGCTAACAATCCAGAAGACACCAGAAGTGGCCCTGTTATTTATGTTTGATTTAGGAGTCTCAGTTTACAAAAAATCCCTTCTCAGGCATTTGTTACAGGCAGCTAAGACTATCATTCCCAGACATTGAAAATCCCCAGAGCCTCCCTCATTAGAGGAATGGATTGCTGAAGCATCCCACACTCATCATATGGAAGAACTTATGGCCACCTCAGAAAAACAGGTAAACCAATAATTAATTAGGATGTGGTCCCCCTGGCTTCAATTTGTGAGCACACCTGCTTTCCGTGCCCTTACTATCTAGGTTAGACATTGCTATTGAAGCTTCTGCTATGGTTTGCTAGCACCTGCCCCCTCCTTTTCCTTTTGTTTGTTCACTTTTTGGCCAAAAGTAGAACTCATTTTATTATTCTGCTATGGACCTATAAAGTCCTTCCAAGTTTAGAGGCCAACGTCACATGGCTCCCACTTCTTATATATTGCTATTATGTATGCAATTTCTATATGGTTCGTATTGTTCACTAATTTTTGTAGTTTTTGTGATTTTTTTTTCTTTTTCCCCACCCCCTTTTTTTTATACTGATTCTCTTATTTATCTGAGATTATAATGCATGCCCTTGGTTAAATATGTCTATTTCATGCTATGATGTCATAACTTACTTTATGATGTTGAAAGCTTATTCAGACATGACAATGGTTTGTTATTGTTCCTTCTCCACTTCTACTGTATTTCAATAAAATACGTTTGAATTCGAAAAAAAAAAAAATGAAAATGAGACCCCAAAGTCCAGTAAGTACTCCTCCTATTCTGGGGCTTGTGGTTGAGCCAAATAGTGCACTAGGGCCACATATGGGTTATCTCTGAAAACAGCAGAATCTGGGGAATCAATATTAAGGCCACATTTACCGTTCCAGTGAATAATGGATAAAAATTTAAAATCTGCAAAATAAATTTAAATTTTGAAATTTCCCATCCATTTTGCTTAATTTCTGTGACAGACCTAAAGGGTTAACAAACTTTCTAAACACTGTTGTAAATACTTTAAGGGGTGTAGTTTCTTAGATGAAGTCATTTATGGAGGTATCTACCATACAGGCCACTCAAAGTCACGTGAGAACCGGACTGGTCCCTAAAAAAACGTATATTGCAAATTTTCTACTAAATTTCTAAGCCCCCTAATGTCGTAAACAAAAAATAAAATGACATTTAGAAAATGATGCCGGTCCGGCTGCAGCCCAAGATGGATGCCTAACTTCTGAGCTCCGTCGGCCCTGCTGAAAGCAACCCGGCTATACCTGCAAATCCCTGACCGGTGGCTGGACATTCCTGGAGCTTGTTAGCCCGGGAATTGGTGAATCCGAGCGGTGAGAGGAGGAAGAGAGAAGAGGAGGCCTCCCGGGAGCGTGACGGAAGTGACGCCTGCAGGGGAGATCCCGCGTGTAACAGCCCGCGCTCTTAGTGTGGCGCGAACATACCTGCTGCGGCGGCTGTTGTGTGGGAGCGGCGTTACTCCCTGGATCCCGACTGGCACCTGGGACAGACACCGGAGCCGACCCCGACACCTGATGCAGGACTGCCGTGACGGCACCCGGAGGAGTCCTGGACCTGCACCGCTGAGAGGATCCTCATATCTGGCAGGTAACCCGCAGCATTCCCACTGCTTCTAGACCCTCAGGTACTGTGGACACTGTGAGCAGGCTACAGGAGGCATTCACAATCTGCCCATCACATAGGGTACCAGCCTCTCTGACCCTATCATTAGGGGTCTTACAACCCATATCTACTGGGTTATCTCCCGCCGACATCTTCCCTGGCTACCCTGGGCCAAGATAACACCAACTGGGTCACGGCTCCCATCCATCAAGCCTGGCCATTGGGGAGTACCCCCTAAGTTGTCTGGTCCTAACATGCCTAAGCCACCAAAAGGCTCGGGGTCACAAAGGAGACTCACAGACATGGCTTTAACTAAAGTTGCATCGCAACCCATCCCACCGGAGGAGGCGGCATGCTCCACTTCTCTCACTACACCTGTGGGACACTCAGAGGACTCCTGGCCTCTATCTCGGGGTCCTGAGGGGGAGGAAGGGGGGCTCTCTAGGGATGTCGAGGACATAGATTGGAAAGCCTACCTTCGAGGCATCCCGACCAAAGAAGATTTTAAGTCTCTGGTCCTCGAGGTCAAAGAAGCATGTAAAATGGAGATTGCAGCCATACAGCAAAGCCTCACACACATAGGTGACAGGGTAGATAATCTAGAAGAGGCCCATGATGATACCCGGAAATATGTCTCCCAACTACAGCTAACGATCAACAATCAAGCTAGAGCGTTAAGGGAGACCTCTCGCCATATTGAGGATTTAGATAACAGGGAGAGGCGAAATAATATTCGAATAAAAGGTATCCCTGAGGCTAGAGACAAAGAGGATCTGAATCTTATACTAGGAGTTATATTTAATGGCCTGCTGGGGGAGCCCCTGTCGCATCGTATTCAATACGAGCGCGACAACTCAAGCGAGGGATGTGATCTGCTGCGTTCATGACTCTGCCCTTAAAGAGAAAATTATGGATAAGGCTAGGTCTATGAGAGGGTTGCAGTATGAGGGGACTTCAATCCAGCTATATCCAGATCTCTCATGGATCACGCTCCAAAAGCGCCGATGCTTGAAACCTCTCCTTACGTCCCTGAAGGATCAAAAAATCGTCTACCGATTGGGTTTCCCCTTTTCACTCACAGCAACCAAAAATGGCAGATCAACGATCCTGAGATCCTACGCAGACCTACCCACCTTTTGCACAGAATTGGAGATTCCTAAACCTGACATTCCTGATTGGGAACTTGAAACCCCGGATCTGGCACCAAGCCCGGTCTGGAGTTAAGTCCGTCGCAAGAACAAGCAAGCCCTTTCCCCTTTCCCCTCCTGCGATTCGTTCACCGAAAGGACTGTGATTCGGACGTTTTAATCTCTTTAAGGTCCCATTAGGACTTGTGCACCGCTGCCAGGGTTTTGTTTTTGTGTTTCCACATAATTTTAGGTCATGGTATAGCTCATTGTTAATTGAAATTGTAGAGACTATTTGTACCTTCTCCACTCTATACCCCCTCTCTCGCGTCCTTGCCCCATCCCTTCTTCTCCCCCCTTCCTCCCCTCTTTTTTGTTCTCTCTCCCCGTCCTTCGCCCCTCTTTCCCCCTCTTTTCTTCTCTACAAATAAACTTTGAAGATTTTTTCAGCGGGTCGCCATAGGAAGCGACTCTGATTGGAAGTCAGCTGACGGTCTTCCCTAGTGAGGATTTTTTTGTGGGGGGCTCCCTCTTTGAGAGATGCTCTTCTGGCCAGCACTTTACCACCATTGACCATATCCTCTACAGGCCATTTTTGGCCTTGGTAATTCTAATAATGTTACCAACTGTTGGGGCATTTTGCATTGACTGTGTATTTTTCGTGTATGCATGTACAGTCTTGATTTCCCCCTCTTCCTTGTGTGTCTTTTGTGGGATCTTTCTAAGTGGATACATCTTGGACCCCTTTATTTTAGCTTAGGCCTGGTCTGCATGGGCTGTGGGGACGGGATTGATAGTAAAAATGGCTAAGATTGTATCGCTTAACACTAAAGGGCTGAATTCGGTGGTTACAAGGCGTCTCCTGAGTTCTGAACTACGATCCTCAGGAGCAGATATCTCGTTTATACAGGAGACGCAATTTGACCAAGAGGGGAACTTTGCCTTTGCAAAACATCTCTACCCGAATGTATATATGGCCTCACAATCCAGGAAAAAGGCGGGGGTGGCAATATTGCTCTCCCGCAATTGTCCAATCCAGGTTCAACAGACTATCTTAGATGGAAGTGGCCGATATGTAATACTACAGGGTCTGTTTCGAGGCTCCCCTATAGTTCTCTGCAATCTGTATGCCCCTAACAGCTCACAAGTGAAATTTTTACGGCGAGTGTTTCTTAGAGTCTCCCGGTTGCTACCTGCTATGCTTATAATAGGAGATGACTTTAATGTCTCCTTTTCGGACACTATGGATAGATTACAAATTAGAGACACCTCTCTCTTTCGCTCACAGGCTGGGCTCTCCAGAGTGTTCCGTAAGCTAGTTCGGATGCACAGGCCATCCGATCTCTGGAGGGTGCAGCACCTGGGTGACAGAGCATACTCTTATTACTCCCCGCCCCATGGCACGCATACTCGTATAGACTCCATTTTGGGTAATATCCCAGCATTGAGGTCTCTCCTAGATTCTGACGTGGGCCAGATCACATGGTCAGACCATGCCCAGGCCATTATAACTTTGCGTGCTGAATTTTCTAATAGCCGCAGATGCCACTGGAGACTTAATGAGAGTTTGTTGAAGCGCCCGGAACTGAAGGAACAATTGCGAAGTGACATCACGGAGTACATCTCTACTAATGGAGACTCAGTGTCTTCCTTGGGGGTGCTCTGAGAGGCGCATAAGACGGTTATCCGAGAGCGATGCATTGCTCTTGGCTCCCGCCTTAAATGGGATAGAGAGGCTCAGAGAGAAACTCTTGCCATACAGTTAAAAGCGCTAGAGACCAAGCTACTTACAAGGCCTTCTGGACTGATCCTGCGATGCGTAGTTGCGCTGCGGCACCAATTGAAAGCATTGGCCCTAGATAGAACTGAAAAGCTCTTAATGTTTTCCAAACAAAAATATTATGAGAGAGGCAATAAACCCCACACCTGCTTGCTAAGCAATTGAGAAATAATGCGGTAACTGGGGCGCCTCAGGCACTGAGAGACTCGCGGGGAAACTTAATATATGATCCAGACACTATTGCCCAAATTTTTAAGGACTATTACTCGGCCTTGTACTCACTACCAACAGACCCACTGCACAGGGAGGAACTATTGGGACGTTTCCTGAAGAAATGCAACCTTCCAAAACTCACACCCGTAGCCTTGAAGGAGCTTAATGCTTCGATAAGAGGGGAGGAGATACAGGACATTTTAAAAGACCTGCCGAATGGGAAAGCCCCAGGCCCAGATGGGTTTACCTACCTTTATTATAAAACCTTCTTTCCCCAGTTGGCCCCGACTCTAACTGCGCTTTATAATTCTTTTCTTACGGGCTCTCAAATCCCGTCTGCGATGTCCCATTCGTTTATTACCCTCATTCCAAAACCCGATAGAGACCATCATGACCCATCTAACTATCGACCTATAGCCCTTCTAAACGCTGATTTGAAAATATATGCTAAAATTTTGGCGAATAGGCTAGCGGCTTGGCTTCCACAGATGGTGCACCCAGATCAGGTGGAGTTCGTTCTTGGGAGGCAGGGAGCGGATAATACCAGGCGAGCCTTGAATCTCATAGAGATTGTCAACCGAGAGGATCAAGAGGCACTTTTTCTGAGTCTTGACGCGGAGAAGGCCTTTGACCGCTTGAGCTGGTCTTTTCTTTCGGCGACCCTTGGGGCCTTTGGCGTTATGTGTCCTTTTATGACAATGGTCAAGGGCCTGTACTTTACCCCCTCGGCTACTATTAGGCTACCTCATCGTGCGTCCGCTCCCTTCCAAATCAGGAATAGGACCAGACAGGGATGCCCACTCTCTCCCCTTTTGGTTGTGCTGTCTGTGGAACCCCTGGTGGCTGCCATCCGTTTGAACCCGGATATTAAGGGTATAGCCATTCGTAGTAGGGAATATAAGTTGTCGCTATTTGCAGACGATATTCTCCTTTCATTGACCTCGCCCCACGTATCTCTGCCCAACTTACATTCCTTATTAGAGGAATTTGGAAGACTGTCCGGTTTTAAGATCAATACTGGGAACACGGAGGCCATGCCGATTAACAACCCCGAAACCCAACTGCAACTACTCGAGTCGAATTTTAAGTACAACTGGAAGAAGGAGTCCCTGAGATACCTTGGTATTAACTTAACGGGTTCTTATCCCTCAGTCTATCGCCACAATTACCCCAAACTGTTTACGGACCTTAGGAACCTAATGTCCCAATGGGAGCGGACTCCATTGTCCTGGTTCGGTAGAATTGCCGCAGTTAAAATGATATTGCTGCCGAAGCTGCTCTATTTCTTCGACTCCTTACCAGTACAGGTGCCCTTGGGGATTTTTTTTATTTTTTTTTTATAACACATTTTATTGAAGATTTTCCAAATTTTTAGAAAAAAAAAACATAGTTATACAAATACAAATTATACAAATACATTTATTAAAATCAAATAGCAACAAAATCCAACTGTGGGCAAGGGAGCCCAAACCCCAGGGCATAACAGGGGTGACCCCGGGGAGCCCAACCCAGGGTTTAAAAGGTTCCCTTTTTTTTTCTTTTAATCAAAAGTCTCGAGAAAAGCTCTTAGGGGTTTTTTCCAAGAGGCTAATAATATTGGGACAAAATCCCATCTCAGTGCCCACAGGGGAGTCGTGGCCCCAAACCCAAAAGCAATTTTTTTTTAAAAAGCAACTTAACTTGACTAACCCTTTTTAGTTGAGGAGTCCTGTTTAGCAACCAAGCACCGAGTGGAGTCATGTCCTCCACCAATTTGAAAGGAAAAGAAAAAAAAAGAAAACGCCGCTTCCCGACCCTCCCGGAAGGTTCAAAACAAAGGGCCCAAATTTTGGGGGGGTGCGGGGGAAAAAACGCAAAAATTCCAAGGGGAATTAAAAAGTAAGCGGTTTCCCGTTTGGGTCCCGAAAGTCCTGGCCCCGTACAACTGGGTCTCCTAGGGACAAAAGTCCAAGGGGGTCCCCCGGGGGGGGGAGTTTCCCCCGAGTCCCAAACCTCACCCCTGCCCCCAACCCTCTTCAAAACCCCAAAAACGGTATTGAAAAAAATGCCACAATTGAAGGGAAACTTTAGCTTTGGGGGTAATGTGCACAATGGGAAAAGGGGGCCATTTATTAACCCCTTAACCAACGCCTTAAAAGAAATTTAATGACCAGAACATTTTTTTTGTTTTGGCCTCCTTTGCGTTTAAACAGTTGTAACTTTTTTATTTTTTCAATGACGCATTTGGATGAGGCCTCGTTTATTCGAGACAAGTTGTACTTTAATAAGGGAATAGTTTAAGTACACTTATAAATAATTGCAGTATTTTTTTTTATTTTTTTACAAAAATTTTTTTGTTTTTTTTTTTACTTTTTTTAACACCATTCACATTTCACACTTAATAACTTTTTCAATTAATTCTACAGGTTATACGGTCGTGTGGATACCAAATATTGAGGTTTTTTTTGTGCGTGTAAATTTTTGTACAATTATTTTTTTATTAAATATTTATTTTTATTTTATTATTTATTTTTTTTATTCTTTTTTTTAAAACTTTTTATGGTTTTTTTTGTACTTTTTTTTGACTCCCATGAAGGGAGAACTGTTTAACATTTTTTTTTTTTTTTTTTTTTTTTACACTTAGAATGTATTAGCATTTTTCATATTGCTAATCATCTAATCTGTGTCAGTCTGACACAGCAGTGATTAGGACGCACACAGTGCGTCCAATCACTGGTTTCTTACAAGACAACTGGGGGGCCATGCTAGGCCCCCAGAGCGACTGTGCAGCCTTTCCCCTAGCTCTGTCGGGGCCCGTAGGTTTCACCAGTGTAAAAGAGACACCTTTTTGCGACCAAATTGGCAATAGGAGGTACTAGCCGCCACCCCGGTTTAAAGCCCCAAGGGGGGCCCGCCGGGGGGTCGTTCGTCGGGGGTTTTAAACAAAATGGAAAATTGGAGTTCGTGGTTTTTGGGTGCCCCTTACCCCCAAAGTTTCCCAAATGTATCTTACAAAAGGCCCAAAATTTCTGAGAGAAAAGGGCACGCCCAAAAACCATGCCACAGCAGTAGAGGGGAAAATGGCTTTGGGGTCAGGCTCGAGTCTGCAGGAATTTCTCGACGGGGGGAGGTTTTAACCCAGAAGCGTTTTTAAAATTTTTTTAAAAGTGGGTCTCCTCCATGCCGCATAAAACCGACCTCCGGAGTCTAACCACCCGCCAGAATTTTTTCGGAAAATTGGGGTCCCCAAGAGCCTTTTCCCTTTTTGGAAAGCGAGAAGCCCCCAGAGCCCAGGTCCCACCTCCATGGTCCGATAATGAGGGGGGGTTAAAAAGGAAGTTTTTATGGCACAGCATAAAAAGGCGAAAAAATTTTATTAAGACACTTCGCTAGACACATTTCTGATCGGACTTGCAAAGGAAAGGTAGGAAGGCCGGAAACACATGCGGGGGGGGATTTAAATTTTCGCTATCACCTGGGTGGGGGGACACCATCTCTTTCCACCTTCGTCATTAATTGACCAGCGGACAATTCCCTTGCCCTCCATTGTTTAAACAGGGTTTTTTCTCGGCGGGGGGGAATTCAGGGATTCCCACAAGGCATGCCCTTTGATACAGAAAGGAACCTCCGTTTGCGAATTTGCTTCCAAGTTCCCAGGGGCTCTAAAAGAGGAAACTTAATGTGGGGGGATGTTGGCCAACTTGTATGCAAAAGAGCGTGGAGGAGCCGGGGGTGGAACATCTCTTTTCAGCTCAAATTGGAGTAGGGGTCGGGCCCTTTCCGACCCATCCAGGACATTTGCAGACAACAAGGTTAAGCCCCGTATATTGGGGGGTTTTTGAGGCCACCTCCTTCACTGGAGCATCAGTTTGCGAAGGGTATCCCGTGGTTTCTGCCAGCCCAGACAAACCGGGAAAAGGGATGAAGGATCTATTGAGTCGTGGTTTTAACACGGGGGAAGGGTCGGGAGGGGTATAGAACTGGGAAGGAACTTTTTTAATGACAGGGCTCTCCCCAAGAGGGAGAGTGGGAGGTTGGTCCATCTTTTACTCATCTCCATTTTTTTAATCGGGGGGATAGTTGGGGGTTGTAGATAGAAAAGGGGGTTCTACCTAGTTTTATTCCAAGGTAAGTTTAAACTTATCCGCGGGTGATGCCCCACCCCAATTTGTCCAAAGACCTGGAAGGGGGGAACTCAATCCAGCAACCCTTTCGGGGGGTTATTTTATACCCCGATAATTTCCATATGATTCGGGAAAGAAAAGACCGGGGTAAATCCCAAGGTTTTATAAGAAAGAGCAAGGGGTCATCGCGAATAATGCCATTTTGACCTGGTTCCACCTACTCATACCCCAAACAGTTGAATCTTCCAGAAGGGGGCCCAGGGGTTCCAACGCGAATCAAATAGGAGAGGGGAGAGGGGACCCCCGCCGGCCCCTGAAAAGGGGGAAGGCCGACAAAAGCCCGGGGGTTTGGGGATCGGGCTGGGGGGTTTGGAGTAAAGTGCCTCAAAACGTTCTAATTTCCCCCCCTAAAACCTATACTGTCGAGAACCTGCCATAGCCCATCCCCACCGACTTGCAAAGCTTTTTCAGCATCGATGGCAAAACCATGCCCCATGCCGGGGGGGGGCTTTTTTCCTCACTCCCCCCAAACACCCCCAAATTTACCTTCCTAAGTTTCCCACGGGGCTCGCCTTTAATAAAACCCTCTGGGATGGCCTATCCAAAGGGCAGATATCTCATTTCTGTGGGCCATTAATTTGAGAGGATTTTTTTATCAACGTCAATCAGGAAATGGGTCTATATGGGGCCCGGGTGGGGGGCCCTTTCCCCCCTTTCCTTTGGGAGACCTTAGTAGCTTTCTGGACTCGGGCCAAAATCTGCCTTTCCTAGAATGTTTTTAAAGTACCCGTCAAAGTGGGGTGGAGGTTTTTTTGTAGAACCCTTGTAGAAGTCGGCGGAAAAGCCGTCGGGTCCCGGCGCTTTGGTTGGGCGCAAACCCCTGTTTGTAGTCCTTGGACCTCCTGGGGGTGATGTCAGCGTTTAGATTTAAAGCTGGTCGGGGGGGTTTTAGGGATAGGGATGGAGTCTAGAAGGGCCGCTCTGCGAGTCGTCCCCCAGGGGGGGGATCAGCCGCAAAAAGGGTTTTCAAAAAAATTTTTTAAGTAAGAAATTGATCAGGTGGGGATCAGATGTGACTTGACCTGAGGGGGTCCAAGAGCAGAATATGGACGGACAGAAGCCCCCCCCGGGGAGCCGGCGATATTCTCCCGCTTTTTTTTCCATGTCTGAATAGGGAAGGGGAAAGGAACAAGCTTGAACCTCCTCCCTCCGGGTTACCCATAATTAAAAGTCCCCCTTTGGCTCCCCCCAACCTCTTGTGTGTTTTTTGGAGGGGGTGAAGGAATTTTTTGTATCGTTTCTCACTTTCCTGTCGCCTTCCCGTACTCCACCCGAGTTTCCGCCTAAAGGAGGAGGTGTAGGCAATAATTCGACCTCGAAAACCGCTTTTGGGGTGGCCCAGTAGATTGGGGCTTTGCCCCAGTTTTCATTGTCGTGGCGAATTCGTCCACCACCCCCGCACCATTTTGGGAAAGGCATCAGTCTTGTCAGATAAGATGGGGGGGAAAAGCCAAATAAAGCGGTACCCTTGGGGGAAAGGGGTCTGAACTTCGTCACACAGGGGGGTGGTCAGAAATGACCATATCCAATCTCAGACTACGACCCTTTTGCTAAGGTCACTGGACATGAGGATTTCAAGTCTGGACCGACCGTTTGGGCGGGAAAAAATGATAGCCCTTTCCGCGGGTGTACGCTCTCCATGCATCAGGTATCAAAAGTTTCTAAAAATGAACCCAGCTGCTAGTGGGAAAAGGGGTCGGGCTGAAATCGCTTGCGGGAGGGATTCCCGCTTCCTGTCAGGGGGTCTCAAGTTCACACAATCACCTCCCATGATTTTAGAGGGGGTTTGGGATCGCTCGGACGCGTTCGCCAGGCTGTAAAAAAGGGGGGCTCTTTTTGAATTAGGGGCCATAAATATGTACAGGCTGACTTGAGATCCCTAGTTCAAAGATCAATGAGAAATTATACCCTCATCGTCTGACTCAGGGAAATTTAATTTTAATGGAAAGTTCTTGGGAGGAGTGGAGTACCCTCCTTTCCTCCCTCACTGAAAAAAGCCAAACACCCGACCCACCCAGAATTTTTTCAACGGAAGAATCCTTTTGCCTTAGGGCATCTCCGAGGGGGATAGTCCGGGCGCAAAATTTTTTTAGTGCCGAATGCCTTTGTCCCCTTTCTAGGGGACGAGACCCTTGATAATCCAGAAACAATTCCATGGTACTAAAAATGCAGGTAACCTAAGGGGAACGCACCACCCCGCAAGGGGACCAGGCCGTAAAAGCCGGGGTAAGTATACCTACTAGCCGACAGGACTCCAAAACTCTTGAGCAAAAAAAAAACAAAAACAAACCTATCAAAAGAACAAGGAATGCAAATTGGGACAAACGCGGAGAGGGCGAAATACAACCTTCTCTCCTTCGCTGAGGGGACTTCGCCTTTTTCTGGCTAAAAGGGGAAGACCAAGAAGAGGACTCCCCAAAACCACAGGAGACCTCAGTCCCCCCGCACCATCCAGGGAAGACCTCACTCCCCAAAAATTGCGGTGAGACAATTGCAGAAAAAATAACTTAAAAAGAGGGCATAACAAGGGAATTAACCTATATCCCAGGAAGTTCATGCTGGGGGTTTTTCTCTGTTTACAACCCCGGATGAATAGCCAGTTCCCGCCGAAAACGGAAGGGGTGGGGGGGGTTTGGGCCCAAATCAGGGGCCAGAAAATAAAAAATTTAATTTGGGGGTGAGCCCAAACCCCTTTTTTGAGGGTTTCCAAGACCTTCGGACCAATGAGATATCGCCAAACCCTGCCCAAAGAGGTTTTGGTAGTGACCGACCGTGGGGTCCGGGAGCCTGCGGCGAGGGGGGGATCGTCCCCTCCTTGGGGGGAGGGGGAAAAAAAAATGGTGAAGCTCGAGAGGGCGAAGCCAGGTGGGCCTTTTTCATTTGTTGAGGGAAATCGTGGGCCCCAGGGAAACCTGAAGATCTTTTCTGCGGGGCGATGAAGTGTAGGTTCTTGGAGGAAATTCGGGACGGATACTTTTTAAATTTTCGGGGACCTTAGTGAAAGCGGGTCTTTTTGTTGAAAAGCGCTGTGCAAACATTGCTAAAAGATCTCCTGCTCTTTAACGTCCGTAAAAATCCTCAAAGGGGCATTTATGGGATCTAAAATAGAGGGGAAAGGGCATTTTGCGGTAGCGCCAGGAGGATTGCTTGTCATTAAAAATCCAGGGACTACATTTGCAGCTCGACTCTCGCCTAGGTGGCCTCCCCCCCTCCCTCAACACAAGTCAGGACCCAAACGGTTGCCGTTCCAACCGCACTTCATAATGCCCAGAGCCATGGGGAAAAGGGCCTTTTTGAAAAATGTCCGGAGCTCCGCTGGTCTCACTGACCCGAAGTCCACCACCTCAGGTTGTCCTTTGGAGCGGTTTTCCCCTCTTCCAGGCGGGCATATAACACAGTCTGTGCCTTTTTTGAGGGCGAGTTTTTTCCAAAATATCATTTTTAGTTCCCTTCTGCACTCTGTGCCCTAGTTCTTCCAAGCGGAAACGTATATACCCAGTCCTGATTATTTTGCTTAGGGACCCTGCAGGGGATTCCAGGGTTTCCTGGAGTCAGGGCGATGTCCGGCCACCTCCAAAGCCCGGTTTTTTAATCAATGGCGGGGTTGCCCCCTTTGCAGGCGTGGGGGGGGAAGTTCCCACTCCCGCAAAGATCCTCTGTCCTGCAGACTGCGGGCGGGTGGGCGCCATCTGGGCTTCGCCTCGTGGCGCGGCTGGGGACAGAGTAGCTGCTTCCTTCTGTGAGCTTCGGAGCAGGTACATGTCCATCCAGGCAGCGGAAGGCTTTGGCGAGTCCTCCGCGTGAGGTGGGAGCGGATCGGTGCCGGCAGAGCGGCAAAATGACAGGTAAGAGGCGCGGGGATGCGGGGAGCTCTCACCGCTTACAACCGCACGCCAGCACCGGAACCAAAAGTCCCCCCTTGGGGGATTTAAGATCACTTCAAGCGGATATAATCCGATTTATTTGGATTCGTAAAAGGCATAGAGTTCCAAGGACTGTACTCTTTCACTTTGCGGATGTAGTGGAGCCTCGAACACGGAAAATAATGACTTTTGAGAACTTAAAGTCCTCCTTTGACGTACCGGAACCTGCTTATTATTCTTATTTGCAGATCGGCCACTTCCTTCGGCAGCTATCCAGCTCAGACAAGGTGTCTATACCCACTCGATTCAAGACCCTCTGTTGGAATAATCACTCCACTAGAGGTCTAATCTTGGCTATCTACCATATACTCCTTGACCTAGATCCTGATGACCCCCCCAAGCATAAATATCTGGAAAAATGGAACAAATACTTGAGTAAGCCGCTCTCAGCGGAAAAGTGGCAACATGTCTGGAGAAGGGCGTCAAAGACTTCAATATGTGCACTGCACAAAGAAAATCAGTATAAAATTCTGTTTCTTTGGTACCATACTCCCTCTCTAATACATAAATTTAATCCAACAGTCTCGGATCATTGTTGGAGATGTCGAGTGGGGGGGCACACCTTTACCACATTTTCTGGGACTGTGTACTGATCCAACCATTTTGGGAATTGGTTCGTAATCTACTGAGAGAGGTGCTGGACATTAGGGCACCCCTCGACCCTAGGATATTTTTGCTCAACCTATTGCCACATGGTCTGGGTAAAAATTCCAGGCAATTGACTTCGCACCTCTTAACTTCGGCTAAGTGCCTGATCGCGAGAAATTGGAAGTCAGCCCTCCCCCCTACTAAACAAGACCTACACCATAGAATACAAGAAGTGCGAAGGTTGGAATACTTGACTGCCCTTCTCCAAGACCAGGTAGACAGATTTAAGGCGGTTTGGGATCTATGGGATTGGTACTTCACCACGCAAAGTCCATCCTGAGCCTTGACCAATGACAGATTCTCGCATCCACCAAGGTCCCCTCCCCCACCCCCTTTTTTTTTTTTTTTATCTTCTCCTTTATTTGTCTCCCAATGTGTCTTGTCTCTTTGTGGTTTGTTAATATAGAATACTTCTGACATTTTTCAACCCTGTGCAGTATCTTCTGCCTGCTGTTTACCATGAGGGCTTTCTTTCTTCAGTCATTACCATTGATTTGGATTTTGTAGGTTAAGAGTTGCACCTGTAATTGGCGGAGGCAGCCCCATCCATTTCTAAAATGCTCTATTGTACTTTATATGCTCCCTTAAGTGTTAATTGAGATGGAGAACAGTATGGTTCAGTTGTAAAACTCTGCATAGGTATTCTCTTCTCTGTATTAGAGCAGTGTTGTTGTTCTTGCTAGCTCCTATCGAGCATACAATGTTATAGGTATATGTCTTTCGTCATACATTTGTTACATGTATTATTTTATTTTTTTTATATAAAAATAAGTTGAACAGAAAATGATGCCTACTACAGTGGACGATGGTGGATGGTATTCAAAAACTATTTTAGTGAAAAATTATCTGTCTGTACGCAGAAATTTAGAACTTTGAAAAATGACAAATTTTTCTAAAATTGTTAATTACATACTTGGAATTTTCACAAACAACAAGGATTTGTTATGGACCAAAATTTCTGAGCGTTGACCTATGACAGATTCTCGCATCCACCAAGGTCCCCCTCCCCCCCTTTTTTTTTTCTCCTTTATTTGTCTCCCAATGTGTCTTGTCTTTTTTTTTTAAATAAAAGATACGTTAAACAAATTCCAACCTTCAGTGACGTTGCTGTGATTAGGTTATTAAACTATTATTAGTGAATAATTATTTGGATTTTGTAGCAAGAAATTTAGCAACTGAAATTTGGACGAAATCTTTCTCTAAATAAAATTTGTAATTTTCACAAACAACAAGTATTGATGGACCAAAATTTCAGCTTGATACAAACGTATAGGTATTCTCTTCTCTGTATTAGAGCAGTGTTGGTGTTCTTGCTAGCTCCTATCGAGCATACAATGTTATAGGTATATGTCTTTTCTTCATACATTTGTTACATGTATTATTTTATTTTTTTTAAATAAAAATACAGTTGAACAGAAAATGATGCCAACCTACAGTGGACGTATGGTGGATGGTAGTTATAAACTATTTTGTAGTGAATAATTATCTGTCTTGTACGCAGAAATTTTAGAACTTTGAAAATGACAAATTTTTCTAAATTTTAATTAAATTTTGGTAATTTTCACAAACAAACAAGCATTGTATGGACAAAAATTTCTTAATAACTTAAAGTACAATGTGTCACGAGAAAACAGTCTCTGAATCTCGTGGAGAGGTAAACGCATTAAAAAGTTATTCTCACATAAAGTGACACATGTCAGATTTCCAAAATAGGGCTGGATCAGGAAGGCCAAAGCTGGCTGGGTCCTTAAGGGGTTAAAAGTAACCTACCCTTAAAATTATAGACCGCTCATGTTTTTGTCAGTGGGAAACTTACACAATCAGCAAGGGGTCAAATAATTATTTCCCTCACTGTAGGGCCCCTCTATAGTGAGGCAGGTACATGAGTCCCCTCACACTTAGACAGGTATATAAGTCCCATCTATAGTGAGGCAGGTACATGAGTCCCCTCTATAGTGAGGCAGGTATATGAGTCCCCTCTATAGTGAGGCAGGTATATGAGTCCCCTCTATAGTGAGGCAGGTATATGAGTCCCCTCTATAGTGAGGCAGGTACATGAGTCCCCTCTATAGTGAGGCAGGTGTATAGGTCCCCTCATAGTTAGGCAGGCATATAGGTCTCTTCTATAGTTATGAAGTCACTTCATTGCACCGCTGCCCAGTGCAACAGTAGCTTTTTTACTGAGCAGGCGCCGGTGCTCCAGTCCAGAGCCGGTTCGGGGCAGCAGCAACGACCCTGATTATTATACATTCTTTCATCTTCTCCCCCTGGTTTCTATTCCCTTAGATCTCCTCTTCATAGAACCTTTTGCTCTTATTTTTTTAATTACTATTTTTATTTTGACTCGCTTTTCTCCTATATTTTCCCATATTTCCTATATGTCCGCCTCCTTTTTTGCCTTCTTACTCCTTTGTGTTTTTGTATTTCCTTCCTTCCCTTCCCTTGGCTCATATTTCCTCCTTTTATACATTGAGACGCTCCTGTGTTTCCTCCCACATATTGGAGCGCTGTGACACCTTATCTCTACTGGGCATGCTCCACTGCTGCCCCTTCCCTATCTACCCCTGTTTCCCCCGCTATAATCTTCCAGTCCGCACCACTGTAATCAGTTGCCGTCACATTCTGGACATCTCCTTCTTCTCCCCAGCTGTACCCAGGTATCATTTTATCCCTCTGATGTTCCCCTTTTCCCCCTTTTTGCTTCATTCTCGTACTTTATACCCTGAATCTTGTTTTCACCTTACAGCCTCATTGGGGCGTTACTTCTCCTGCTGCCCCATGAGACTTACATGACCAGGTATTTTCTACCCACCTCTCACAAACCTTTGGTCTTGCTCTTCTACGCATCTTACCTCTATATATTGTTTCTCCCTGACAGTGCTGGCTTCTCTATGACTTGATTTTCTGCCATATTTCTCCTTTATTCTACATGCACGGAATCCACTGTTTGCTATTTCCCTCTTACTTTCCACCTTACCTTCCCCCATATCCCTGTGCTCTCTATCCACTCCCCTCTTACTTTGCCTCCTCTATACCTCCTACTCTGCTTTCTATCTAATTCTTTAATTTCTCCCCTCATCTTTTAACCTCTGCTTCCTTCTGGATACATACTACATTGTGTCCTTACATTATCCTATAGACGTCCTTTTGACAAAGGCATTTTTGTATCAATCCTATCAATTTCACATTTGTCACAAAATGTCCTTTGACGAGAAGTAGAGCCATCATTACTGTAAAAAACAAAATACTATTCTTGTGACTATTGTTAAATAAATTCACTTATTCCTTTGCGACATTTCGGTGTTTCCTAAATTGTAAAGTGCTGCGGAATATGTTGGCGCTATATAAATAAAGATTATTATTATTATTATTTTCTGGATTTCTGCTATCTTGGTACTTGGTCGCAATTTGACCTTTCCACATGAGCGCCCACCTCCCTAGGTGTGCTTAACCTATGCCTCTCACCTAACAGAGTCCTGGGTGCTCCCTCTAGCAGACCAGCCCTGACACAATAGCAGCGTTACTGTGGTCTGTAAATATGTATTTATATAAAGTAATGTATTGAATATACAGAAATCCATACAAGTAGCTGTAAGACAATGTTCTGGGGATGATACTTCTATATAATGGTCATACAGTGACCTCATAATACAAGGAGCAAATATCACAGTAATATTACTGACTAAACCAAGACTGGTTTTTATGAATGGTACCACTATACAAAGATCAAATAATGCCACAAGATCATGACCCCATAGAACCACCAAATAGTGACTGAAAAATACCACCACACCATGACCACATATCACCACCACAGTGACTGAATGATACCACGAGATCATGACCACATATCACTACCACATAGTGACTGAATAATAAAAGCAAACCATGAGCCAATAGAACCACTAAAAAGTGACTGAATAATACCAGCGCACTATGACGACATATCACAATCACATAGTGACTGAATAGTACCACAACACATGACCTCATATCACCACATAGTGACTGAAAAATACCACAACACCATGACCACATATCACCACCACATAGTGACTGAATAATACCACAAGATCATGACCACATATCACCACCACATAGTGACTGAATAATAGCATCACACCATGCCACATATAAACACCATATAGTGACTGAATTATACGACTACACTATGACTATATATCAACACCATGACCATATATCATCACCAAATAGTGAATGAATAATACCACAACACCATGACCACATATCACCACCACAAAGTGACTGAATAATACCACCATATCATCAACACATATAACCATCACATAGTGACTGAAAAATAATGCCAAACCATGATCACATATCACCACCACATACTGAGTGAAAAATACATACACACCATGACTAAATATCACTACAACATAGTGACTGGATAATATCACCACACCATGACCACATATAACCACATTATAGTGACTGAATTATATGACCACTATATAACTTTATATCAACACCTCCACGCCATGAACACATATCAAAACCACACAGTGACTGAATAATACCACCATATCATGAACACATATAACCATCACATAGTGACTGAAAAATAATGCCACACCATGATCACATCAACACCACATAGCGAGTGAAAAATACATAAACACCATGACTACATATCACCACGACATAGTGACTCAATAATACCACCACATCAAAACCTCATATAACCACCACATAGTGCATTATACCACCCCACCATGACTATATATCACCACCACATAGTGATTTAATAATACCACCACACCATATCATCACCAAATAGTGATTGAATAATGACATAGTATCATGACCACATATCACCAACACGTAGGGAATTAATTATACTGCCACCACATATCACCAAAACTTAGTGACTGAATAATATTGCCACATCATGACAACATATCACCACTATATAGTGACTGAATAATGTCACCGCCCCATGAAAACATATCAGCACCACATAAGGACTGGATAATGCTGCAACATCATTCTTTTTTCTTCTATGGTGCTCAGGGCACAGGATAAATGATGTTATATTTTAATAGATCTGACTTTTTCGAACGCAGTGACACCAAATATGGGGAACTATTTTATTATTTTTATTTATTTGTAAAATGGCGAAAGGGGGCTGATTGCCTGTAGGGAAATTAAAAACATGAAAGCCGTAGAAGCCTTCACAAGGCTTCCAGCTGCTATGTTCACCGATCGGAACCCAGCGATTTCGCTGTGCACCAGTGCGGTGCCGTTTTTAGACAATGCGGCAATCTATAACACTACATCTAAGGGGTTAAACGGCATGGAATGGCGAGGGCGACCTCTCGCGCTGTAGCCGGTGGGTGTTAGCTGTAATTAGCTGCTAACACCCGGCGACTATGTAGCGGGATCACAGCCCCTTACCAGCATCAGGTCGTACCCATACGTCCAATCAGGGGTGCTAATAAGGCAGTACGGGCAGTGCTCCTGTCAGAGGACCTAGTCAAACAGGGACCCATTGATATGTTAAAAAATAAAAACTAGTAATAGGTGGGGTCTCATTTGATTTGGTTGTATGGATGGACCTGAAACATTTAATAGATGACTGATGGCAGCCCTGCGTCCAATGTCGGTAAGGAGTTAAATAAATAGTTTTTACATTTTATTTCTCTTGGTTTTTTTTTCATATTTAAAGAAGCTTTATTGGTAACAAACAAAGCAGTATGTGAAATACAGACTTGAGATATAATAAAAAAGATATGAATATAAAAAGTGCAAAAAGGAATCAACGATGCAAAAACAAAGTAGGTAATATCACAATTATGATAGATATAAAGATACCCATATCTGATATAGTTAGCATACTAAGGCTAAGTATCAAGTCTAATACAAATTGCAAGATAAACCAGATAAGAGGGCACTGTAAGCACCCCTAAATTTAAGGCAAAATGCACATAAGCAAAAGGACAAGGACAACACAAGGACACGTCATTCATCACAATACACCTTCACAACACCCACTCATGGGAGAGGAGGAAAAAAAAAAAAGGGGGGGGGAGGGAATAAATAAGCAGAATACTGTAGATCGGGGAGCGGCGGGAGGAAAAAGTGAAGAAGGGGCAGGACCCCTCTCAAACTATTTAAGAAGTAATTGAAAGATAAAGTGGGGAGTTCTGAAAAAGCAACCAATTGAACCAGGTCTTGCTAAATTTATCTATTTGTACAGGAGTTTGAGCAATCAGTTCCTCCATTCTCTTCACAAAACTAATTTCTGCGAACCATTCGTCCATGGACGGGGGAGTATTGATTTCCATTTCCCGCGGAATTATGGTTTTGGCCGCCTGCAGCAAGTGCCTGAGGAGGGATTTTTTGAATTTACTGATAGTTATGGGGAACATGAAAAGCAGTAATGCTTCCGGAGTGTCAGGAACCGAGACACCCGTAGCTTCCTTAATAACTTCCAGAACTGAGATCCAAAATCTTTGTAGCAAGGAGCATCCCCACCACACATGGGACATGTGTCCCTCTCTCCTTTCCACATCTCCAGCCTAATTCTGAAGTTGAAGGAAAGATCTGATGCAGAGCAGATGGGACCCTGTACCCCCGGGGACAGAATTTTATAGCAGGTTTCCTGGTTTTTTGGATGCCACCAGCGCCCTATGGGTCATCTGGAAACATTGCTCCCATTGAGTGGCGGTGAAGGAAAGGCCCAATTCCTTTTCCCATCTCAAAAAAAAAGGAAGGAAGTGAACTAGCCCGGCCAGAGAGAAGTAATTTGTAGAGGAACGACAAGGAATGCCTCATGTTAACAGAAGACATCACTGCTTTTTCAAAGGTCGTGAGGGGCCTGGTCAGATGATATGTGGATTTGATTTTGCGGAAAAAGTGAGAGAGTTGTGCATATTGGAACGGGGCGTTAGCAGGAGCCGGCCCTCCTCCGAGAATGTCGCCAAGCGGTCTTAAGTTCCCTCCGGAGCAAACCTGATATAGACGTAAAGGAGTCCGTTTTGTACCACCCAAGAAGACACTTGGCGAGACACCCGGAGGAAAATCAGGGTTGTCTGTGAGTGGCACGCAGGGGCCCTCACGATCTATGAGATTGTGCGAGTTTCTATATGAGTAGAGGACAGATAAGGTTTGTGTTTCAGAGAACGAGGAGGACATAGCACCACTCAGGGCAGGAGTCCAGGTCCAGGGGAGAACCGCCACCGCAGAAGCACTGAAATCCTCCGCCAATGTAACCCACAATTTCCTATGCCCATCCGAGGCTAGCGCAAGGAAGCATGAATAGGCCGAGGCTAAGTAGTATAGCCGACAGTCAGGCAAACCCGTGCCTCCAGCGTCCTTAGGTCTGGTGAGCGTGTCACGCGCTATTCGTGGCTTCCTATTGGACCACACGAAGGCAGTAAAGCAACGCTGGATTTTTTTCCAAAACGGGGCAGGGAGCTATATAGGAATTGTTTGGAAAAGGTATAAGAATTTCGGGAGGATGGACATTTTTAGCAAATTTATTCTGCCGAACCATGATAGTTCTTTCTGTTGCCAACTCTCGGGATCCGTTTTGATTTTGCGCAGAAGGGGAAGGACATTATTTGCATAGAGCGGTGAGAGGTCCGTCGAAATATACATCCCCAAATAGGAAATACCCGCTTTAGGCCATTCGAAAGAAAAATTAGACTGTAGGGAGGCTTGGTCCCGTGGGGAGATTCCAATGCCAAGGGCCTCAGACTTGGAGAAATTTATCTTAAAATTAGACCAAGTCCCAAAGTTTCTAATGTCAGCCATCAGAGCGGGGAGGGAGATATATGGGATTTGTAATGTAGACCAAAAAGGTCATCTGCAAATGCAGAACATTTATATTCCCCGCCCTAATCGTGATCCCTTTGATGTCAGGGTTAGATCTGATGGCTGCCATCAACTCTCCCATTATCAGGACATAGAGCAGCGGAGACAGGGGGCAGCCCTGTCTAGTCCCATTTGAGATAGGAAGGCGGCAGACAAAGTGCCATTAAAACCTTATGCGGGCAGAAGGCGCGCGATATAAGGACTGCGATCCCTGGATAAAAAAGTAGGGCCCAGGGCCTAAATGACTGAGAGTTTGATGCAGAGGAAGGCCACGAAATACGGTCGAACGCCTTCTTCTCTCATCTAGGAGACAAGACCATAAGAGTGGACTTATTGAGAGCGCGCATATTGAATAAATGTCCAAGGTTTAAGCGTATTATCGTCGCGCCCTCCCTGCCCGGGACAAAACCACTTGGTCTGGGTGAAACTATCGAGTTTCAAAGAGGGTTAAGTCTATTAGCCATCAACTATCGCATAGATTTTCAAATCTACGTTTAATAGGGAGATAGGCGGTAGCAGTCTACAGCATTGGGATCCTTACCAGATTTTGGAATGAGCGTAACATGTGCAAGCGTAGCCTGGGGGGGGGGAAGGATTATCCACCGCGATGGAATTAAAGGCGCTCAAAAGCACAGGGCTAAGTGAGTCCCGGATGTTTTAAAAAATTGTCCCGTATAGCCATCCGGCCCTGGACTCTTTCCACCCGGGAGGTTCTTAATGACCGATTCCAATTCCATCGAGGTAAACAGGGCCTCCAACGTCTCAGCAGCCGAGACTGGGATTCTGGATAGTAAGGAGGGATGTGGAAACACTGCCGGTTGGGCAGGGTGAGATGGAGCTGGTATATTATATAGATGAGAATAAAAGGAATGAAAGGCCTGGGCAATTTCTTCAGTGCAGTGAGTCACCGAATTCAAAGCGGTTTTTATAGAAGGGATGTGGGAGTGGACCATCGGGGATCGAACCGCTCTAGCTAGCATTCGTCCACACTTATTGCCGTACTCATAAAAAGTACTTCGGCATTTTTGTATAAGACGACCCCACGATGCCTCCAAGAGGCGTCTGACCTCCAAACGTGCAGTCTGCAATTCCCGAAGAATCGTGGGAGAGAGGGCCCCCTTGTGTGCTGTCTCTAGGCTGGAAACCTTAGCAAGTGCGTTCTGGAGGGTGGCTGCCCTATCCCTTTTAAGCCTAGAGCCATGTTTGATGAGGACTCCCCTAATTACACATTTAAGTGCCTCCCATTGGTTGATCCTCGAAGTAGGATCATCTGTGTGGTGAGTCGTGAACTGAGAGATATTGTGTCCAACAGGAGGGATTCATGTAGCTTCCAGTTCCAAACTCTTTCCCGTAATGCTGGGAAACAAATGGAGCAGAACACTGGGGCGTGGTCAGACCACAGATTGCTTCCAATCGAGGTAGAAACCAATAAGGGCAGCACGGAGTGCTGGACCATGATGTAATCTAAGCGACTGTAGGAGCCGTGGGGGGAAGAGAGGAAGGAATAGTCCCTATCGGATGGGTGTAAGATCCTCCAAGCGTCACAGAGCTGGAGCAGTGAGAAAGCTCTCTTCACCTTTTTGATCGCAGAGTACGATAAAGTGGATTTCCCATAGGAATTATCCAAAGTGGGATCGAGCGTCATGTTAAAATCACCACTCAGTATAACCGTCCCCTGAACCAGCGGGAGAGAAGTATCAATCAGGGCTTCAAAGAAGCCTGTTTGGCCCACATTTGGCGCGTAAGCGTTTATAATGGTAAAGAGCTGTCCGTTGATAGAAAGGACTAAAATGAGGTAACGTGCCTCCGGGTCGGCAGTACAGCTCACAACCTGATGAGGCAGGGAGCGGTGAATGGCTATGGCCACCCCCCTGGACCTGGACTCAGTATAATTAGCAAAATGCCATGAGGAGTAATACTTGCTCTTAATGTTAGGGGCGTGTCCTACCTTAAAATGGGTCTCTTGAAGACATACGATCAATGCTTTGGAGCGATGGAAATGATGAAGAACCTGCGCCCTTTTCTCTGGGGTGTTTAAACCCTTTGCATTAAATGAGGCAACTCGAAGGTCCATCGTTATGAAAGGAAGTTTTCAAACTATGCACGGTTGAATCAAATCTCTCACTCCGGTGCCGCTGCTACTGAGAAAAGAAGGGAGGAAGAGGGAGAGAAAAAAAAAAAAAAAAAAACACACACACAAAAAACAATCAAACAAAACAAAAAGGGGGGGGGGACACACCACAAGCCCACACAACCACACACGAAAACTCACTGAACACGAGACAAGAAACAAAAAGCAGGCAGCAAGGTCCTGCGCTTGAACTCAACAATAAACGTTCAATAAACAAGAATCCTGCCAAGTTAAAAGAACTCAAAGCAGGAGTTCCACCAACTGGGGGAATGAGGTAGAGCTCAGGAACATTGGAAGAGCTCCTCGTAATGATGAATATCTTCAAGGAAATAGCAATAACCGGGTTTCGTATAACAGAAATGTGTGGGGAAAGGTACAACAGCGCCTACACGAGCACAACAATATATCAACAAAGGGAATCACAAATAACCAATGTGCCCGACTGGGTAGCCCAGAGGAGACCACCCTCCTGCTGATAGGGACCGTCTACTAACTAGTATGGGTCATGATTACGAAAAGTTCCCAGGGAAACGTGATGAGGGTGTAACGGCAGAAGAATTCAACGGAGGAGAACGCCTCCGGTCCTGATTCGGAGGATCTCTGGGTCTCGGTTGGTGCTCCTCCTGCCGTCCCCTCGACAGAGCGGTGGTGGATGATGCGGGGACAGTAGGCAATCGTCTTTTCCTCTGGGCCGGTCCAGAGGAGAGAGATGCCAGGGTTGGCCAGTCCGGGAAAGACAAGTCCTCGAGATGTAAGGCCTGTAGCACTGGTGGAATATCCTCCACTGAGCGGACAGTTAGGGTTTGCTTAGGAAGGCGGACATGTAGCGCAAAAGGGTACCCCCAATGGAAAAGGATGCTTTTGGTTGTGGTTTAAGAGACGCCCTCTGGGCCAGAGTAAGACGCGATAAATCTTGTAAGATCCTGATTGGGAAGCCCTTGTAGCTTAGTGATTTGCAACGCCTGGCTTCAAAAAGAATGTCCTCCTTCATTGTAAAGAAGTGAACTCGGCATATGATGTCACGTGGCCTAGGATCATCAGGATTTGGGGGCCTCAATGCCCTGTGAACTCTATCCAATTCAACGTGGCCTGTAGGTGGGCGACCTAAGAGGTCATTGAAAATAGCCGTGTCGACTGCAAATAGGTCGGCATTGGGAACCGATTCAGGGAGGCCCCTAATGCGTAAATTGTTTCGTCTACTACGATTTTCAATATCGTCAAGGTGTTGCTGTATTGAGAATATTTGAGCAGAATGTCTCGCCACCTCATCAGAGACTGTTACAAGATTAGCCGATGTCTGAGTCTGAGCACGTTCTAGCCCATCCACTTTACTATGTAAAGAAGAGCAGTCTGTATGAAATTGAGCGAATTCCTGTTGGCATTCCTCAACTATCCGCTTGGACATTGCGGAGATGTAATCCCTCGAACGGAGCGGCTGAGCAGTCGTTTCAGGTCGGCTAGGGTCACCGGCTTGTCTTCGTTCAGCGAGGCTGGAGTGTCGTTGATAGGAAAAGACATATGTATCGGACCTGAAGGTTGTACGGTTTCCCCAAAGATGGGGGGGGTTCCCCTTAAGCTGTCAGCGGTGCACAAACGAGCAGGAGAGGGAGCCAGGGTGAACACAGGCCGTCCCCCGCAGGGCATGGGAGATGCTTCAGGAGCCTGTAGACCAGGAGTATGCAGCAGGTCCACTGGCGATGCCGGCAATTTATGTATGGGGGACACCCCCCCAGGATGACCCAGTGGACCAAGCAGGAGATCCTTTTGTAGATGGATGAGGGCCCAGGTCAATGTGGGATGGAGAGGCTTGGGGTCTCATGGGATCAGCACCCCTGTCAGCTTGTTGCCAGTGCGGGTCGGGGTCCCTCTCAGTGGTCATAGGGCTAAGTCCTGTAAAGGATGGTGCCCCTGCAGCAGAGCGCTCCCTCTGTGGTCTGTGCCCCACTGATGCCCATGTGGCTGGCAAAGGGGGGCAACTGATGTAAGTGGGAGCCTCCAGTAAGTCCCCTTGTGTGGTCTGGGGGGCCCCATCCTGCATGGCATACACTCGGGCCATATTAGAACTGGGCTGCGGCCTGAGTGGAGTCCCCTCCAGGGGTATCAGCTGCGCCCTCTGCGCGCCGGTCCACGCTGCCGCGGCCTCTAACTCACCGCATGGCATGGCAGGGGAAGCGTCGCCTCCGTCTCAGGTTGTGGGCGCAGGGGCAGGTGATCGAGCACCCGCGATCCCCTCTTCCGGCGGCGGGTATGGAGCCGGGTGTTGCCGCGGAGTCCCCGCTGTCTGCTCGCTGTTCCGGAATGCCGCGGGTAGTTACTCACCGCACGCCAGCGCTGTGGGAGGAGCGGCGCTTCTGCCCCAGGATGTGGGCGATGAAGAGAGGGATTGGGAGCCTGGGATCTTCTCCTCCAGAGGTATGTGCAGAGCTGGGTGTTGCCGCGGAGTCCTCACCAGCATCGGAGAAGGCGGCGAGGAGTGTGCTCCTCTCAGTGGCAGGTCTCTGTCCGGAGACTCAGAGGGGGATGCCACGCGGTGTCAGCCATCTTGCGGGCCCGCGGGCTCTTTTTTACCATTTTAATCTAGTTTTAGTAACTGAGGATCTTACACTCCACTACTATCGCTCAGGCCTGTGTCAATCAGCAGTTTTTTTTGTCATCACAAGGCTGAGGCTAACTCCCTGTCGCTATTACACCAGTACTCAACGCACCAGGGGCACAGGGAAAAGCCGGGCAACCGTCAGAAGAGGAACCTCTAGTGTGAAGGTCCGCTTCTGAGATGGCTGTTGGATGGTATTTCTAGGGTGGGAAAGGCAAATATTCTTCCCCCCTTTATAATGTCAGTCTTCAGCTGCTGGTTTTACCTTGTCTTGTTAAAAATTGGAGGACCCCACATTATTTTGTTTTTATCCTTTATTAAAAACTAAAAAGAACAAACTATTAAACAAAAGACATGAAGATCCACTGATTTACATAACCAGCCAAGGTAAAACTGAATAGGCCATGGAAGATGGGTTTAGAGGTGGATAGGGAAGGTTTGGGGGTCGGTGGACAAGGAGGGATAGAGTGACTTACTTTCTTCTGCTGCTGCCTCCATAATTATACTGATCAGCCCCCTGCAGCCAGTGGCGCCAGGAGAGCGCCTCATGACACTTCCCCAGTGGACCTGTTCCTCTGCAACGTTAGTGACAACTGTCTGCAGCCCCTGTTTGCACATCCCACAAGTAGTGAACTGCACAACGCAACTCCAGGAATTCAAGGTTTATGCTTTGGATTCCGGGAAGATCTTGAAAAATTGGGACAACTCCAAACTGTAGCACATTGTTATATAGTCCCCGTCATGTAGTTATGTACTATGTAGGGTGCCACACTTTGGTCTATATTTGGGCCATGAACTTTGTAGGGCCCCACACTGTGGTGTATATTAGGGCCATAAACTATGTAGGACCTCGCACTGTGGTGTATATTGGGTTCATAAACTATGTAGGGGCCCGCACTGTGATGTATATTGGGCCCATGCACTATGTAGGGGCCCACACTGTGGTGTATATTGGGGCCATGAACTATGTAGGGCCCTGCACTGTGGTGTATATTGGGGCCATGAACTATGCAGGGGCCCCGCACTGTGGTGTATATTGGGGTCATGAACTATGTAGGGGCCTCGCATTGTGGTGTTTATTGGGGCCATGAACTATGTAGATGAAAAAACTTTGAGATTCTTGGTTTGCATATTTTTGATCAAAAAATGCTTAAGCTGCCCACGACTTTCAACGTGATCTCAGATCGGGCAGTCCTACACTATCTGTACCTCTCAACAGAGCCAAATCCAGGCCTCTCACTGGGTCAACCGACCTCCATTATTCAGAGAGAAAAAAATAAAAAAAACACACCAAACCTGCAAGCTGCACTCTTATGACAGCTTGTGAGAGTGGGGCGTGGTGCAGAAAACCAAAATGGAGGCACCCCTTCCTCCCCATATAGATTAAAAACAATATACACCAAATACAACGTATGGTTCTGCACAAACAAACATTTCAGAAAAAACACTATGCAAACTTGGGTGCCACTGGCAGGGCTGCGGCGCACATATATATATATGTACACACACAGACCGCCACCAGTGGCACACGACTGCAAAAAGGGCAATACATTACATGGAAATCCCTAAAGAAGCATTTATGCTATCTATCATACATGAAAAAACTTTGAGATTCTTGGTTTGCATATTTTGAACTATATAGGGCCCCGCACTGTGGTGTATATTGGGGCCATGAACTATGTAGAGGCCCCGCACTGTGGTGTATATTGGGGCCATGAACTATGTAGGGCCCCGCACTGTGGTGTATATTGGGGCCACAAACTATGTAGAGCTTCCGCACTGTGGTGTATATTGGGGCCATGAACTATGTAGGGGCCTCGCACTGTGGTGTATATTGGTGCCATTAACTATGTAGGGGCCTCGCACTGTGGTGTATATTGGGGCTATGAATTATGTAGGGCCCTGCACAGTAGTGTATATTGGGCCATGAACTATGTAGGGGCCCCTCACTGTGGTGTATATTGGGGCCATGAACTATGTAGGGCCCCGCACTGTGGTGTATATTGGGGCCATGAACTATGTAGGGCCCCGCACTGTGGTGTATATTGGGGCCATGAACTATGTAGGGGCCCCGCACTGTGGTGTATATTGGGGAAATGAACTATGTAGGGCCCCGCACTGTGGTGTATATTGGGCCATGAATTATGTAGGGGCCCCACACTGTGGTGTATATTGGGGAAATGAACTATGTAGGGGCCCCGCACTGTGGAGTATATTGGTGCCATGAACTATGTGGGGCCCCACACTGTAGTGTATATTGGGGAAATGAACTATGTAGGGGCCCCGCACTTTGTTGTATTTTGGGGCATTGAACTATGTTTGGGCCCCGCACTGTGGTGTATATTGGGGCCATGAACTATGTAGGGCCCCGCACTGTGGTGTATATTGGGGCCATGAACTATGTAGGGCCCCGCACTATGGTCAAGATGTGAGATGGTCCATATGGCCGATGTGCTCTATACACTACAGGACCTTCCATGATGTCACAGTCATGTGATCAGTCACAGGAGGGAGGAGTCAGGAATCTATTGGCCACTTCCTATCATGTGACCAGTGTGATGTCACCACAGGTCCTTTACCCCCTGGTATAACCCTCCCCTGTAGGTAGAACAGGTAAGACTCCACACATTGCTTGTTCCCTCCTCATCTCCCGCCTGGATTACTGCAGCCTCTTCTCTGCTCCTCCCTCTAGTCCTCTCCTCCCCTTCATCCTCCGCTGCCCGGCTGCTCCACCTCTCTCCTCGCTGCTCCTCTGACAACCCCCCCCCTGGAGACGCCCTGAGAATTCAGAGCCAACACCGACATATAAGCATACATGCCAACTCTCCCGTTTTTGGCGGGGGGGTCCCGCTATTTGGGGTCCCCTCCCGCCCTCCCGGGGGAGTTGGCATTCCTCCCGCCGCCTGCAGGCGGCGGGGGTCCTTTAAATTACCGCGGCGCAAGAGTAGCGCTGGTGCGCTACTCTTGCGCCGCCGGGGCCGCTCCTACAGGCGGGTGAAGCGGCCGCAGTGTCCGCTCACCCGCCCGCGGTCTCACTGTGCGGGGAGGAGGCAGGAGGGATCGCTCCCTCCTCCCTCCTCCCCCTGTATGTACGGCGCCGGTGTGTGCGCCGCACATACAGTTCAGCGGCGCAGGGGGGGAAGTGACGCGCGGCTGCAGGGGAGTGACGCGCAGCTGCTCTCACTTCCCTCTGCGCCGCTGAAGAGATCGTGCAGGAGCTGGCCGCGCTGCAGGAGCCTGGTGAGGTAAGTGGATTTTATTATTTTATTTTTATTAGCTTTAGGGGGCTCTACCTGGATAACAGAGAGGGTAACTACCTGGCAACAATGGGGGGCATCACCTGGCAACAATGGGGGCACTACCTGGCAACAAAGGGGGCACTACCTGGCTAACAAGGGGGGGCCTCCTGGAAAAACGAGGGGGCACTATGGCAACGGGGGGCCTACTGGCAAAAAGGGGGGGCACTAAAAGGGGAAACAAAGGGGGCATCCCGGGCAAAAAAAGGGGGCATACCGGGCAACAAGGGGGCACTCCCTGGCTAAAGGGGGGCACTACCTGGTACGGGGGGGACTCCCGGGCCAAAAGGGGGGACTACCTGGCAAAAAAGGGGGCACTATGGCAACAGATGGGGCACCCCTGGCTAACAGATGGGGGCATACCTGGCAACAGAGGGGGGCCTACCGGCAACAAGGGGGCACTCCCCTGGCAACAAGGGGGGCACTACCGGCTAACAATGGGGGCACTCCCCTGGCTAAAAGGGGGCACTACCTGGCAACAAGGGCACTACCGGGCTAACGATGGGGGCAACCTGGCAAAACAATGGGGCACTACTTAAACAAGGGGGGGACTACCTGGCAACCAATGGGGGCATCCCTGGCCCCAATGGGGCATCCCTGGCTAAAGATGGGGAACCCCTGGCTAACGATGGGGGACTACTTGGCTAACGTGGGGCACTATTTGGCAACGAGGGGGGACTTTTGGCTAACAAGGGGCACTCCTGGCTAACAGGGGGGGCACTACCTTGGCTAAAGATGGGGCACTACCTGGCTAAAAGGGGGGGCACTACCTGGAAAACAATGGGGCACTCCCCTTTAAACCCAATGGGGGCACTACCGGCTAACAGAGGGGGCCCTCCTGGCTAACTTGGGGGCATACTTGCTAACAAAGGGGGGCATCTCCTGGCTACAAATTTGGCTCACCGGGCTACGGGGGGGCACTATTTGGCTACAAGGGGGCTCTACCCCCTGTAAGGGGCACTCCCTGGTTATGGGGGCTACTCCCTGGCTATAAGGGATCTACCTGGCTTACTCCCAAAGCCTTTATGCTTTTTGGTGGTGGGGGTGTGGCTTTTTAAAGGGGGCGTGGCATACCGAAAAGGGGGCGTGCCATGCAAATTTTGCCGGGGGGCGCGCTACGCGCGGCCCCCCAAAAGTTCCTGCTTTTTAAACTTTAAAAAGTGGCAAATGCATATAAGGCTCCTCATAACCTGCCCCCCCCCCCCAACTCTCTACTCTAATCTGCTGATACCTCCTATGTAATCCCACCCAAACCCTGTCCCCCCCCAAATCTTCTACCCTGTTCCTTACCTCCCCTTGTAATTCCATCCTCCCCTTCCCCCCTAATCTCTACCCTTTCCTGATACCTCCCTCATGAAATCTCCCTCCTTACCCCCCCCCCCATAAATCTCTACCCAATTTCCCCCTGATACCTCCCTCATGTAATCCCCATCCAAAACCCTGTCCCCCCTACATCTCCCCCAAATCCCCGATACCTCCCTCATGAAATTCCTTCCATACCTCCCCCCCAAAAATTCTACCCTAATCTCCTGATACCTCCTCATGAACCTCCCCCCACCCCCCCCCCCCATTCTCTACCCTAATTCCGATACCCCCTAATGAAACCTCCATCCATGCCCTCCACCTCCATAATCCTCCCCTGTCTCCTGATCCCTCCCTCATATAATCTCCACCCCTAACCCCCCCCCCCAATACATCTCTCCCCTAATCTCCTGTTACCTCCCTCATTTAATCTCCCTCCATAACCTGTCCCCTACATCTCCCCTAATCTTGATACCCCCCCTCATTAAAATCCCCTTCCATAACCTCCTCCCATACTCCTTCCAAATCTCCTGATACCCCCCCTCTGTAATCTCCTCCAACCCCCCCCCCCTCATCTCTACCCTAATCCTGTCCCCCCCCTCATTAAATCCATCCATAACCTTCCCCCCCAAACACTCTACCCAAATCCCTGTACCTCCCCCATGAAATCTCCATCCATAACCTCTCCCCATACAAATCTACCCTAATCTCCTGATCCCCCCTAAAGTAATATCCATCCAAAAACCTGTCCCCCAACATCTCACCCAAAATCTCCTGATACCCCCCCAGAAATCCCCCCTCCATAACGCCCCCCCCTTCATGTTACTCTAATCCCCTGATACCCCCTCCACCAAATCACCCGGGAGCAGTCATGAGCTGTACCCCCCTTGACCGTGCTTATGTCCAGTGTCTGAAAAGGGAATGGACTTTGGGGGCCCCAACATGCGCCAACACGCTGGAGATTTTTTTCTCAATGTGGCTGGCCGGGGCAGGGAGGTTTTTTGGGGCCAATAAATCCCTGCTCGGAATCGATATTGGGGGTGCCAGGGCCATGATGTAGCGAACCCTTTTTTGTCCACCAGGGGGAAAAGGGCGACATTTTAACCCAATAGCCAGGAATCCCGACATTAGACTTTTTTGGGGCTTTGGGGTGGTTGGGGTGAAAGCTTTTTTTTTCCCTACACAGAAGGCGGGGTCGGAGGGCCCTTTTACGGCGTGCGGGTCACATTTTGGGAAAGGGAAAAAGGTGTAGACTGTGTTTTTGGTGGTGGGAAAGGGCCCAACAGTATCTGGGAATGGGATGGTGCTTGCCATGTTGCTAGGTACATTGCAGCAGGGGATCGTTTGGGCTTGGAGTGGGGAGGGGGAAGAGGTAGAAGAAGCAGGGTGGTTTAGAAGTCCAGACCGTGGGGCCCTCTTTTCTCCAAATAAGCAATCATGTTTTTCATGCTGTGTTGTTCTTGTGTGGGTTTAAAGGGGGTTTTGCAATGAAGTAAAATTGACGTGGGAACTTAAAAATTAAATAATAAAATTTTCCCCCTTTCATTATTAAACTTTTTGGACAGTTTTTTTTTAGCGCCCCTTTGTGCCCATTGTTTCATTATCTCCAGTGAATAGACCAGGTTGAGAGCCCCTCAGCCCTGCCCAAAAAGCCCAGAATTTTCAAACCCGTTGCTGTCATTTACTCCCGCCCTTTACTCCTTAGTAATAAATCAACATTTTCAAAAAAAAAAAAAAGAACCTCAATGGGGTATCTGCATTTATAAAAAAAAAAAAATCCCCAGATTTTTGGTTCCTGCAGGGGTTTTAAATAGGGATCCTTGTGTTGGGGGTAAAAAAATTTACCATGAGCTGCAATGTAGTTCTACAAAAGCTTTTTTCTGAACGAACTTTTTTTGATAAGAGAGGAAAGGCCTGGTGAAAGTCATCCTCCTGGGTCATATGCTGCAATTCAAACAAATCACACATGCCCCCTTTTGGCAACAGAGCGGAAAAATGGGTCAGGAGTTATGAAATGAGATCAGGCAAAACCCCCCTTTAAAAACCTTTATTTTTTCCTCACTGACACGCGAAAGTAAATCCGGGTATGATGCGGTCGGCGATCTGAGGCTTTATTGAAAAAAAACCCAGGCTTCAAGGGCCTGGACCTCTTCGACGTGAAAACCCGTATCGTGTTCCCCCGCCACCACTGACCCCAACTGGTGGAGTAATATCAGAGACTTTTGCGACTGCCCCCTCCCTCTGTAACGCCGGCCCCCACTGACACTACCCCATCCTCCTCCCCCCCCCACTGGTGATGCCTCTCACTGCTCTCAAAGACCCGTTGGATGCGCAAATTTTATATCACAGGTGATTCCACTTCCTCACAGTTTACTCAAAACCTGCGGGCTGAAGCCACAAGCACTGCGAGGCATTGCTGAATGCTCAGTATTTCTGGCGACGGACCAGCTTCCTTCTCCTCCTCTGAGGGCATCGGCAATTGGGCATCACAGCAAACAAAATAATCCTCTTTGGCCTCTTTTTTTGAAAAAGCTTTCGACCCCCAAATCATTGTGTGATCAAAGAGCTCTTTAGAAATGATTATTGGGGGTGCTCTGTAAATGGTTGGATGAGATGTTTGACATTTGTGGGCCCGACTGAGAAGAAAAGGGGGTAAAAAAAGTGGATGCAGGGTTGTTTAACCTGAAAAAAGATTGATGACAGGCCCGCGACTGGGTGTGTTCGCGTGTGTGTTGTTTGGGGCACTGGAAGGAGTCCCCTTTTCCCGTACCTCTGGCCCCCAAACCTACTCCCCCCTTGTGCTTTTCCACCTTAGTTTTCCATGTTCAAAAAACTGAATATTAAAATCTAAAAAATTTTGGGAAGGTCTGTTAACCGAACCACATCCCAAAAAAATGGAAAAAAAAACTTATCTTCAATCAAAAAAATTGCAGCAAGCAGTATTTAACATAGTTCTTTTTATGGGAATTTGGTAACGGGCTCTTATGCAAGAAATTAACCCCAAAAAAATGCACAACTGAACGTTTGGGACTCAATAAAATTTTCACCAAGCACCCTATTTGAAATGGGGGATTTATATTTGGGGATTAGGTAAAAGGTGTCTTATGCAATAGCTGTACCCCCAAGACGAAAAAAAGAACTTTTCTTCACCCGAATAAGGATGGGGAAAAAAGCAGCCAGCAATACAAAACTCCCCAAAATATTGCTGTCTATGTTTCCCCAATTGTTGTACCCCCAAAAAACTAAATGCAGCTTTTCCCGCTAAAATTGTTGAGAAATCTTGTGCTCATGATGCAAGAGAAGCAGAGTTAAGAGAGTGAACTGGAGATGGGGTTACAAGGGGAAACAGTGAATACAGTAACGGGTCATGTGATTTTAGCAGCCAAAGAGATCCTCACAAAGTGATGCGTTTTTGACACTCTATATTCTCTGCATGGATGGCTGCCAAAAAAGCAGGAAGCAGCTAAAATTAAACTAAAAAAAGGAAAATCAGATGTGAATTTTTTCTTGAATGAAGCGTAAAAAAATCGTTTTGTTTTTTTTTGTTTTAAAAAATCGAGAAGTTTGACTCAAACTTAATTTTTTTGAACGTTCGTCAAAAAGATCCGCTCACTGAAACCGTTATTAGCCATTTTTTTAGTTACACTATTAAGATTTTTTAGTTTACTAAGGCTGTTTTTTGAAAAAAAGTTTTAAAATTTGATATTTTTGGGGAACAGTGATTTATTAAGGATTTAGGTCTGTTTCCCCCGTAGCTGAAATCGTCCCTAAAGGTTTCCCGGGGTGCAAAGGATAAACATAGGGTTAGAAGTAACAAAAAGTTGAAGAACCATAGAGGTCATTTGAGGATCTTTTAGAGTAGATATGGGTATTTGTCCCCTGAAAAAAAGTTCTCATATTTTCTATTAAATCTGGCTCGTCATTTTAAAAAATTGTTTTAAAAATGGAATCGTCTAAATTTTTTTACTTCTTCAGGTAGAAAAAGGGCAAAATTTTCCCACGGGAAAAAAAGAAGTCCCAGCGAAAAAAACTTTGATCTGTGCTGCAGTTAATCATTAAAAACAAATTTGGGAAGTCTTTTTTGAAATTAAGTGTTGGGGGTTTTTTTAGTATGTTTTTAACCTTATGTGATTGGAACAGATATCTCAATTTTTTTTTTTTTTGGGATTGAACTGTCAAAGGGCCAAAGTTTGGGGGGGAGCTTAAACAGCTTTTACTCAAACGTGAAGTTAATGGATTTTTAAAATGAAAACAGGATGCTAATGGTTTGAATTAAGAACGATTTGTGGTATCTTTCTGTTTATTTATGTTATTCAGCAACAATGTTTTTAAAATTTAGTTTTTTTTTTAAACTGTGACGGGATTTTTCTTCCCACAATTTTCAAATTGAAACATACGTTTTTTTTTGGGTT